>QZLH01000612.1:25150-59967 GCA_003833135.1 Oehlia diaphana
CAATAATGTAATGTGAGGACAATAATATTCCCCATGCCATGGTGAGGACCATCATGGTCCTCCAATAATGCGCGGACAATAATGTCCTCCATGGTGAGGACAATCATGGTCCTCCAATAATGCGCGGACAATAATGTCCTCCATGGTGAGGACCACCATGGTCTTATGAGGACTAACATGGTCTATTGTCCTCAATATGAGAATGATAATGTCCTTGATGGTGAGGCCCAGTATGGTCCGTTATTATGGACAATAATATCCTTACTTTTAGACCAATCAGAACCCGTGGGCTGTATATGCCCATGGGTAGTTTATAAGCTAGGATCTGGTGCACAAAACTCTAGCTTATAAACTATGTCGATCATTTGGCTGGGGTGCAAATTGGCTACTTAATTATTGACATGTTTGATGCAGATCAGTGCATCGGAAAAAATATAGTCCGAAAAAATTTTTTTTTTTAGTTAGAATATTCCATGCACAGGTACAAAAAAAAATTTAAAAGAAAATAATTTTTTTTTTAGTAAAATACATTTCTAAAATAACCAAATGGGAGTCACTAATACAAAGAATACAGTAAGCAGCAAAAATTGTTTATATTGCAATAAACCTTTTACTAAGGAATTATGGTGTAATAGATGCATTAATTCTTTAGAAAAATTAGCAGAAAATGAAGAAGAAGAAGCAATGTTTAATTTAGCTAGGTGTTATGAAAGTGGAGAAGAAACAGAAAAGAATTTAGAAAAAGCCTTTCATTGGTATAAAAAAGCAGCAGAAAATGGTTATACTGGTTCAATGAATGCTTTAGCAAGTATGTATTATAATGGAAAAGGAACAGAAAAGAATTTTGAAAAAGCCTTTTATTGGTATCAAAAAGCAGCGGAAAATGGTCATACTGGTGCAATGAATAATTTGGCTGTACATTATAAAAATGGAGAAGGAATAGAAAAGAATTTAGAAAAAGCCTTTCATTGGTATCAAAAAGCAGCAGAAAATGGTTATACTGGTTCAATGAATGCTTTAGCAAGTATGTATTATAATGGAAAAGGAACAGAAAAGAATTTTGAAAAAGCCTTTTATTGGTATCAAAAAGCAGCGGAAAATGGTCATACTAGTGCAATGAATAATTTGGCTGTACATTATAAAAATGGAGAAGGAATAGAAAAGAATTTAGAAAAAGCCTTTCATTGGTATCAAAAAGCAGCAGAAAATGGTCATACTGGTGCAATGAATAATTTAGCTAATGGGTATTATAATGGAGAAGGAACAGAAAAGAACTTAGAAAAAGCCTTTCATTGGTATCAAAAAGCAGCAGAAAATGGTCAAGAACATGCAATGTTTAATTTAGCTGCATGCTATAGAAATGGAGAAGGAATAGAAAAGAATTTAGAAAAAGCCTTTCATTGGTATCAAAAAGCAGCCAAAAATGGTTATACTGATGCAGTGATTAATTTAGTCACATGTTATGAAAATGGAGAAGGAACAGAAAAGAATTTAGAGAAAGCATTTTATTGGTATCAAAAAGTAGAAGAAAATGAAGTTAGATCGGTATGTAATGAATGCAAACAACCATACATTGATTACCAGTGGTGTCAGCAATGTAATACTAAACGATTTCGACAAGATTTTTCTAAATGGACTAGTAAAAATGAATTTGTTGATAAATTTATTCAAGAAATGCTAAAAATAGTTATGAATTTTTAGAGTGGATACCTTATAATAAATTGTCAGGAATTAATTATTATGATAAAGGAGGATTTAGTGAAATTCATAAAGCTACCTGGTTAGATGGGCCTATTTATAGTTGGAATTTCAACAAACAACAATGGAATAGATGTAATTTTCAAACAGGTTATGAGGTTATTCTTAAAACACTTAATAGTTCATCAAATTTAGATTGTAAATTTCTGGATGAGGTATACTATTTATATTTAGTTGAAATTTTATTGTTTTATGCAAATGTTTAACGATTTTTTTATAATTTATATAGTGGAAATATTATTATAATTGTCAGAAAAAATCATTTTCTAAATTTATCCAATTCTTTGGGTTTACCCAAGATCCAAATAATTTAAATTATATAATTATAATGAGTTATGCAAAGAAAGGAAGTTTAAGAAAATGTTTATCTGATATAATTAAATTTAAGTGGCAAGACAAGTTACAATTATTGAAAAAAATTATACTAGGTCTTAAAGTAATTCATGAATCAAATTTAACTCATGGTGATTTTCATGATGGTAATATTTTAATGTCAGATGATTACAATGAGTTATTTATTATTGATTTAGGATTATGTAAACCTATAAGTGGTTTGCAAGATTCTGTCAATAAAGTTAATGAAATTTATGGAGTTTTACCTTATATGGCGCCTGAAATATTAAGAAAAAAACCTTATACACCAGCAAGTGATATTTATAGTTTTTCAATAATAATGTGGGAATTTACATCAGGTATCCCTCCATTTAATCATGAAGCACATGATCTTCAGCTTAGTTTAAGTATTTGTGAAGGTAAACGCCCTGAAATTATAAAAAATACTCCAAAATGTTATATAGATTTAATGAAAAAATGTTGGGACTCAGATCCTTCTAATAGACCAACCATAATAATGCTTGAAAATATTTTATCTGAATGGAATAGGTGTATTAGTGAATATTATAAAATAAACAGGGATGGAAATTATAAATATGAAGTACTTGGTATTAATAATCAGTTAAAAGATGATATGTTGGAATTTGTAAAAGCAGACAAAGCTTTAATGCAAGAACAAGCAAATACCTCTGTTATACAATCTCATTCACAAGCATATTATACAAGTCGCAAACTTACTGAAATTTTAGTTCAAGAAGAAACTCAAGGTCTTGATTGTATAATTGAAGATTAATAATTCTGTTAAATCATCACTCATGCTACCCAAAATTTTTTTATTATGATAGCCATATTAAAATTATAGCAATAGCATAATTATTAAATATAGAGCTTATATATGTAGATCAAAAAAATGTTCGTGCATAACTCTTTATAACTCCGGCCAAACCTGTCGGGCAAATGTCCTGTAAGGAAATCATCTATCGGGAAATCGTGCCGTAATCAAATTCAGTTTTATTTGGAAATACTTTATCGAAGAGCAAAAATGCATTATGACGTTGATACGCCAAAAGGAATATTTTTTTTGGATAGTAAAATTATTAAAATAGAAACTCATTTACGTTTTTTGTATTACCAAAATTGTAAATTTGATCAACATTGTCGGTTGTCCAATATTCAAATTAATCCAAATCATATCATTTTTTTGTTTTTATATTATGTATTTAAAATATGATCGTTTATAATTTATTTTTGTATATTCATTTTTTTTTTATCTTAACGATTTGCGTATATATAAATAAATTGAAAAAAAGAAAATTAAAATAAATTTAAAATGAAATAGAATTTTTTTCATTAATTATTGCAATCTTCCAAAATTGTATGTACTCGCAACAGGTTCAAATTTTTTTTGGAACTTCAATGTTTTTCCTAGATGTTATCTAAATACAAACATTCGACAATACGCACATTCGACAAATGTGTAAATGGAACTTTAAATATCTTTAATATGATATTATTTATATAATTGAGAAATTTCTAGCGGTGAGTCTTTAGATAAATTTAAAAAGAATATTTGTAAAACCACGTTCTATTTAATTTTTAAGAAATTTTAAAATTTATAAGCATGACGGATCATTAATAAACTATTATATGAACTATTTTGGAGGACCAAGAATGGTGAGAATGTAATAAAATAACTTTTAAGTAAACTTAAAGAATTAAATGTTCAATTTACTTAAAAGGTTTATGCAGATGTTTATTACTAGCACGATTGTACGATAAATAGGGGTGGAATAGATTCAAAATGAATCGACTTGAGTCGATTCTGGAATAGATTTTAAATTTAAAAGATTCTAGGCTTAAAACTATTTTTAACCATAAAATTCAAACTGACTGGCTCAAATTGAGTCATCTGATAATCACGTACTAATTATGATCATTTGAAGGCTAATCAAAATTTTTCTGATTGATCATCATCACATGCTCTACTTGTGTCTTAATTTTGATAACGTGTTCATATTAGAGACTGAATTTGAACTGACGAACCCATTTCCAATTAGTGTTTGGATCCGAAGCGGTTTTATCCGGTTTTTATCCGGTATCCGTTTCGGTTAATTCAGGATGGAACTATCAGAATTACCAATTTTTTGATTCATAATATATTAAATATTCTGGTCGAAATTATAGTCTATTCAGAGCTGAGATTTACAATCTTTTTTCGGCAATAATCTCATTTAAAATATTTAAGATTTTATCCGGATCAAAACACTATTTCCAATTGGCCGATGAATTAAATAATTAACATAACCCTTAAATAATTTGTATTATTGAGGATATTATTATGATTTTAGGGACGATACGTATTGTACTATACAACAATTCTTGATGAGGATTTACAGTATAAGATCGAATAATATTATCTTTGAAAAATTAGCAAATATAATTTTTTAGATGAAATTTTGGAATATGTAATCAATTTTTTATTACTCATCATTTAAAATAATATTAAAAAGATTGAATTAAGGCCGTTTTCATGCATCTCCCTCAATGTAATTGGCTAATGATCAATCTCTCTCTATCTTTCTAATTTCTTATCATGTCTAATAAAAAAAGAATTTGACTCCAGCTCCAGTTCCACCTTTTACAAATTTGACAAATGATTTATCCCTACAATAAATACATGAAGCTAATATATTATCTATACCCAATTAAAAATAAAACATTAATTAAAGAAAATTAAAGAATCAATTCTATTTTAATAAAGTTTTTAATAAAATAAACATTCTAATTAAATTATGCAATCTTTTTTTCGATATTCAGACAATAGTTTTTAAGAAATTATCTGCGAAAAATAAATAGATAATGTACGGTGTCTCAGCAGCCGGTGATGGATGCACGTAACTTTATTTCTGGTCAAAATTACATAGTAAGTTGAGCATCTGGGCACAATCTTTAATAAAAATTATTCAAGAAAAAAAGCGTTAATTTGGATTTATTATTCATTATTTTTATCAAAAACGTTACATCAAAAAATACAGCCATTTTAGAAAATAAAAACAAAAAACATGGTAATGTTAGACACCAACCAATGAACCTATACATCCAAGAAGTATTAAGAGAGTAAGAAGAAAGGGAAAGGTGGAAATAAAGAGGATGAATATCTCAATCCAAAATTGATAAGGAATTATAGACCTAAAAAAAGAAAAACAATAGCGGAGGTTTTGGAGATTCTGCTACATCATGTGATTTCTTTTGCATGGGTCACACGAGCATGCATCATGAGTAATATTTTTTGCGCATATGAGTGATTTGAGCAATTACAATTATTAACTCCCAATTTTCAACAACTTACTGGCGTTACATTAACAAATAAAGGATGTCCTAGAAATTTGATTATAATTACTAATATACCAACAACATACTATATTTAATTATTTACTATAATGAATTAAAAATATTGCTACAAATGAATTATTTTAAATATAACTTAGAATCATATATAAATAGCATTTAAAATCAAAAAGTTCAAGCGTTAATAACATTATATGTGAATGTAATCAGTTTAAGTATGTAAAACTTTTAAATAAATTATAAGTTCAATTTTAAAGAATATTTATTTCAGAAAAAGTGAATGCTTTTTATTATGAATATTATAATGATACTATTGTAAATACCGATAATAAGGTTATTTAAAGTTTTAAGAAAATAATTTGAATACTGTTGCATCTATTTATTATAAGTATTATAAGTGATAGTAGAAAATATATTATAATTGCATTATTTTACATTTTTATAATCATTGAATTAGTTATTATACAACTTCCTAATAATATCTCAAAGCAATTCGCAATTTTTGGAAATGATTAACATTGCCGCAGAATTTTTTAATTAAATAATGCTCAATGAAAATCTTTTTCATGTGCAGTTATAATGCACAGTAATAATGGCACAGTACGACAATGCGCAGGCAATGGTACAACAATTGGGCACAGTAAGTAATACGCAGTAATGATGCAATAATAGGGTACGGAATTGCCATATGCAGTAATGATACAATAATAAGGATTCGGGATTGCCAAAACCGAAATTGATCGGTATAAGTAATTACCGGCGAAAACCATTAAAAAATCTTTAATTTTTTTAATTTATTTAATTAAAAAGCAATTATTTTTTATTTTAATTAATAAAAAAAAATCTCAAGTTCGATGTTTTCTAATTAATGTATTGAATTACTGTAGATTACTGTGCATAATTCCATTAATTAATTGCTGCGTCATCCACTGATCGGGTTCGGTAAATCGTAACACCGAAACCGGTCCGACACCGAAACAAATTATGTCATAATTTTTGGACATTACGTACTTATTACATCATAATTTAAAAATGATTCTAAATTAGGTTAGTGCAGAGGTAACTTCAAACTAATATAAATAAACCAGCTGTTGGAAAAAAAGGCAATAAAAGAAATTTGCGAAATATTGTTTAAATTTTTTGATTTGAATACAATTTAACGAAAAAACTCTTGAATTAATTATGTAAGTTTTATAGGTAATAATTTATTTCATTATCAGAATATCATTTTTTAAAAATAGTTATTTTTTCATAATTTAATAATTGTACATGATACATAGACGTTGTTTAAAATATTATAGTACATACCAAATTGAATTGATATTATTTCATTTATCTTCTTTTTTAAAAAATAAATTATTTTTATAATTGTACATGGAATATTAAAATAAGTCGTAATTGTTGAAATTAACGTCATGTCACATGATTTCAAATAATAATTAACTGAGTGATAACCTTGTCAATATTACTGAAACTCTTTATTCTGTGAAAATAAAAATAAAAAATGACAACCTTGTTGATATCATTCCAATTTTCATAGAATTAATACCATTTGAATCCTCTCATTGAGACGGATCTAAAAATATAAATTTCAGTAAATTCTCATTACTAGAAATCCAAGAAATGTCTATGTTTTTTATTGACGATCGGCATAACGCTTCCTATATGATTTGTGATCAACTGATAATGTATTAATACTGCTCGTCATCAGTAATTTTTCTCACAGAATCATCGATCGTATAATAGGCCAATACGACAATCACAGAAAAAAATCATCAATAGTAAATTTTACTATATAACCAGATGTAGTTTTGCTAATCATACATCATATGCTATAAATCATTTGAAACTACTTGGTCGATGATAATTTTTACAATTTTGAAATCCAATATTCCTTCTAATTAATCATCATTTATAAAATGCAATATTAAATTAGATAAATATAGTGTTATCTTCTTTTTTAATTTAAATTAATTAATATGAAGATAGTTTATTAAAAGATAAAATCCCATTTCGTGAATTTCCTATGCACTTTGGGTTCCATTTACTAATAAAAAATAATAGTAATATATACCTAGTATTTCACGGATTCTTATATGGATTGCGAATTAATATTGTAATTATAAAAATCATGTGATACGTTGTAATTTGACTATTTTGACAATTTGACCATTTTAATCTCGATTTCATGTATAGTCATGTATAAATCTTTTAAGAATCAAAGTTTATGTTTAATTATTTTTTTTTTTTTCATTATGCAGCAAATACTAAAGTGTTTTATTTTATTTACAGATTTATTGAAAAACTTCTAAAATGAGACGAGAACAAAGACCGACTAAAAAAGACTTTGAATACATTATCCGTATATTTGAAGTTGATGGGACTGATGGCGAAACTTATGTAGAATATAAATGGAAGAAGGCATCATCAAGTGCCATTATTACAATTAAAGAAGCTAAGAAATATGGTTTCGAACAACAAATTGATGAATATTTAAAAGATAAAGAAATTATTAAAATAAATAAATTGAATAGTGTTGATCGTGAAAAGTTACGCGACATGCCAAAGTATTACTGTACTATCGGATTTTGCTACAGAAAACATAATAGTTCAGCTGGCCGTGATAGGCATGAACTTTATTCACATATAAAAAAAATAAAAAAAGGGAAGATGAGAAAAGCGATCGAGGATGATAAAAAAAATGAAATCAATAAAAAAGTTTTGAAACCGATAAAAAAATGAAATTTTTTAAAATATTTTTTAACAATCAAGAAAAGTTTGATTTAATTTATTTATTTAAAGAATTTCACAGAGCCACTATAAAATATCATTATTCCATGAAAAAACAATGATATTATATTATCGCATATATTTATTAAAATGAATTAATATCTGTAATTAATATACTGTATAATTTGAATTGTGTAACATGAAAACATGATATGTCTGCGCCTGATCTTGATTCCATATTTATTTATGGTTAGCCTATTGCCAATCTAATGAACGAAAATTAAGCTTAATTTGTACTAATGATGATAGGCCGCTACCCGAAGTCCCAAACAACAAATATTTTTCGGTCAAAACTCAAAACCGAATTTTTTTATTATTTTTTTGACTAAATTTTTTTTTATATTATTATTTTATTTTTCTGACTTTTTATGACCAAATTATTAATTTTTTTTTAAAATAATAATATACTTCTTTTTCGGTCCTTTTTTTTGGAGCCGATTTTTTTTTAAATGCCTTTTTTTACCAGATCTTATAGATTTTTATTTTTCAGATTTTAGTTAATATTTAAAATAATTTTTTTGCCATTTTTCTTTATTTATTTATTTATTTATTTTTTTTTGGTTCAAACTTTTATTAATATTTTTTTTTTTATTTTCGAGGTTTTTTATTATCATTTTTTTTTTTTTGATTTGTAATTTTTTTTTTATTTATTATTATTATACATTTGTTGAATTTTTGATTATTAACTATTAATGACAATTAGTGCTTCGATCCGTGCACGGATAAAACCGCGGTATCCGGATATCCGAAAAAAAAAATAGCTATCCGGATACCGCGGTTTTATCCGGATAAAATATCCGGATAGAAAATATCCGGTTTGACCCGTTATCCGGATAAAAAAAATTATAAAAAATTTTTTTTAATCATTTAAATTACTTATTTATTGAAATAATCATCTATTAAATTACCATTTGTTAAAATCATAATCTATTTTACTAAAAATACTAGTAGAATATTCAATGGTCGGTAGTAATTCAGGCCATCTATAATGCCAGCCCGAATTTTGCGAAATTGATATTTGTCAAGAGGCAGCAGTATCCGGCCCAGCTAAACAAAAATTGGGATTTTTGTAATTTTGGCCATTATATGTTTAGCCCAAATTACTGTTGAACCATGATTTAAAAAAAAAAAGATTTTTTCTAATAGTTAGGTTGAATTGATTAATTTTATATTACAAAATAGTATATACTGTAAATATAATAAAAATAATTAGTTTATGCCATTATTTTACGATTTTAATGTGTTTTTATATTCATAATAATGTATTTATTGCAAAATTTTACGTTTCTCAAATTTTCAAAAAATTGACATAATTCAGGCAAAATTCGTAGTGCCGGCCGAAATTAAGATTTTATTTTATTTAAAATTAATAAAATATCACTAATTTCGTTAAAAATATTAAATCAAAATTTAATTAAGTTAATGGCACTGATATTATTTGTTAAGATCGATCAATGAAAAAAATTTTTTATATATAATCTTATCCGGGTTTCGGTTTCTATCCGGATATATCCGGATTTATATCCGAACCGGATAATCCGGATAAAACCCGGATAATTTTTTTAATTTATCCGGATAACGGTTTCTACCCGGATCGAAGCACTAATGACAATTAATGCCAATAAAAAAAGGATTTTTTTGCTCATTATTTTTTTTTATTGTTTATTTTTTATTGTAACATAAGTTTTAGTATTATATAGATCATAAAAAATGTTCAATGATAGTGAACAAAAAAGAATGTTAAAAACAAATGATAGACTAAGAGTGCTAGAAGAAACGTGTAAAAATGATGATTATACAAGAAAAATATATATTCTTTTTATATAGATGCATCAATAAAAAAAGAGAAGAGAGGTGTAAAATGGGTAATACCTTGATGGAAAGAATGAATATTAAAATAACTTAATTTACCAGAAATTTCATAATGTTGGTTCTCTTATTGCAACGCAATCATAGGTTGCAGATAGTAATTTACCAATAAATAACTTTCTATATAACTATTTTAACAATCTATTAATAAATAGTGTGGTTTTATTCTATTTTTGTTAAATTTATATTACTTTTATTTGGTTGCATAGTTATGTTTGTCAGTAGCCAACACGTCACAGTCGATACAACCTTCCGTTTTAACCACCAATTATTCTTAAATAAATAATATTTGACAAAAAATTTTATAACAATATAGACAAAGAACTATTTTATTTTATTAAAAAAAAACATTCTAATTATATTATACATTCTATTTTTGATTTTCATAAAATAAGTTTTAAAAAAATTAATTAATTCCATTCGCATTAATTAAATAGATTTGCTTTTTTTAGCAAAAAAAAAATCGACAATATTTTATTATAGTTTATGGGATTTTCTTTTAATGGATTATTCCCAAATGTTATTATTTGTACGTCAAATATTTATGTGTTACGTGTAACAAGCATATTAATATTTAATACTATACCAACATATGTTAGGCCCTTTTTATGTCCAACTTGATTCATCAGTATATATGTGGTAATTCTAAATAATCCGGATGTTTAACTGCCATAAAAGGATTTTTCATCATTAAGCAATTTCCATAAGAATATAAAATTTTCTTCTTTGATTGATATTTTTTTGCCATAAAAAATATAGAATTCTGTATATTTCATTATTTACTAATAAATGTTTAGTGTCTTTTCACATAAATATACTAGACCTTCAAGGTTACAAAACGAGATTTTCTGATATAAAGTTAACAGACTTCATTTTATAAACTTCCTTATCGCACGGCCATGTACTGTATTGATATCAATAGTTTATTATGCATTAGCCTATATTGGTTAACGTCACTTCGTTAACCAATATAAATAGAACACCGTACAATATCAATAAAATATTTTACCCACATGAAAAATTGTCAACTTAATTTTTACTGTTATTCTTTTTTTATAAATTTTGTTAGATTTAAACTTTTTAAATAAATATCTTTTTTTTTTTTTTTAACAATAATTAATTTTCCTAAATTTTTCTAAATGCGGCAGAAGTTATCCTCTAATTCATATCCACTTGATGCAGTAGATTTTTTAATGTGATTGATCTCTTAGTGGCTGATGTGATTGGTTTATTAACACGCTACGCTATTAATATTTTTGTAAATAAAAGAGTAGTTATTTTTGGGAAAAAAGGATGAGGTACAAAGTTAAGAACCACATTCACATACAGTAGCTCATGTTGATTGGCGATTAAATTAATTAATTTTTTGAGAAAAATGCTTTCAGAAAAACAGGATTGCAGGAGTGACGCAAAAGTCTTTGATACATCAAGAAAAAATGATTATAGTAATTAAAGTCACAAAATTCTTATCCTCTCCTCAGGAATAGTTGTTGACAAGAAAAATTCGGCCAATCTCGGTGTACAATATATTAGATGTAGCAAACGTCTCATTTAACAGCATTGCTTATAATAAAGTGCTAAATTTTAAGATATGGGATTCGTCCAAAATCCAAAAGCTCAGAATCCAGACGGTATAATATTCCGACATTCTAAATCTCAACACTCAAAATCCTGACAAAATCTTAATCTCAAAATGTCATAATCCCAAAATATCATAATATAGAAACTTCATAATCCCATAATACCGATTTTCTTTCTTTTATTAATGAATTTCAAGATTTTTCATTTCGGTGTTTTGAATTTCGAGCTTATGAAATGTCGAGATTATAACATTTCGATATTTTGATTTTGGGATTTTGAGTGTCGGAATATTGTACCTTCAGGATTCTGAGCTTCGGAATTTTTACCTATATATAACCAAACTCATCAATTAAGTACAATGTGCCGATAGTGTGCCGATATGTTTAAATATCATATAATGCAAATCATTTGTTAATTCAACTCGAGTATTCTGGTTCTAGTAAATAAACTAGATTTTGCAGACTGAAAACAAAACAAACTAACCGATTCACATCAATTATTAAATTATTAACTCTCTGCAATTTCCATGATTAGTACATCTGATTCTATTTATAAAGAAGATTAATTATTTTCCATTATTTTTTTAAAGCCTTAAAATATGAATATTCTGTGTATTAACCATAGTTCTTCAATATAATGCGTAACATATTGTTAATAGAATGCAAATTCATAGTAAGTGTGCTGCCGCAGTATCATGTGAAATCAGTATGCATATCACATGATGTAAGCGATAAAATCACTAGGATAAATTCGGTAAATTACAAGATTTTTGGCGAATCAAATATTTGGCGTAATATTTGTTTGTTGTGAAACGTTACTTGGATCATTTAAAATGATCCGGAATTTTATTCCGGTGGCGTTTTATTTGGAATTTGGTTTTAAATTTTTAAAATATTACGAAAAATTATATCATTTTATATTTATTATATTTATCATATAATAAACCAATTATAAAAATTATTTTGTTAAAAGAATGTCAAAACTCAATAAAGATATTCTTTTTTTAATATTTGAAGAATTACAAAATGATTCGAAATCCCTTTTTTCATGTCTAATGGTTAATAGACTTTGGTGTGATACTGTGATTCCAATTTTATGGAGGAATCCTTGGTGTTATGATATTGATTATAGTAAAAATAATTATTTATTTATAATTCTTGCTTCTTATTTATCTGATGAAACTAAAAAATTCTTAACGAGACAAGGATTCCAATTACAGTTAGTAGTTTCATACAAATCACTTTTGTTTGATTATTTATCTTTTTGTAGAAGTCTTAATATAGATACTATGAATATTATAACTTCTATTGGATCACCTTTAGCTTATAATCAATTTCTTTTACAACAAGAATTTTATGATGTCTTTATGAAGAGATTTTCAGAATTGAAGTATTTGGATATGAAATCCATTAAACATCAAATATTTTATTTTCCAGAAGCTAGGATTCGATTTGGATCACTTACTGAATTAAAATGTGACACATCAATAGATTCTTCTTATTTTTATGGATTGGTACAATTATGTCAATCTATACAAAGGCTCATCGTTGTTAATTCAGACCCAAATGATTATCATGGGATTGCTGAATTAATTGGAATCCAGAAAAATTTAAAATATTTTGAATGGAAAGATGATCATGATTTTTATATTTCTGGATCAGACTCTTATAGAGAGATTCTTCTTGCATTAGAAAAAAATGCAAGTACTATCAATCATTTAAAAATTTACTTTATGTTTATTAATAACCGTACATTACAAAAGGTACTACCAAAATTCCTTAAATTAAAAACGTTGGTAACTAGTTTTGTTAGATTCAATGAAGAACAATTAAAAATGTGTATATATCGTGATCTTGAAGTCTTTAAAATAGATTATTACGAATTAGAAGCAGCTTCTATTATAATTGAGAATAGTGGAGGAAATGTAAAGAAAATTTTTTTAGAATCATCTTATGAATTTGATGATTTTATAGATAATTTTGATGATGATTCCCTAATTTTTATTCGTAAAGTTTATAAAAATTGTCTTTCAATTGAATCTTTGTCTCTCGTATTACCATCATCAAAGCAACATTTTAATGAAATTGAAAAATTATTAAAAAATTGTAAAAATTTGAAATCATTATTATTGGCTATATATATGAATGCATACGTAAGACCTGAAGAAAAATTACTTTTAGAAAATGGAAAAAAATTATTAAAAATAATTAACAAATCTACACCAACTAATTTAAGAGAAATTAGATTCCTTTATGATGTTAAATTTTCTTTGGAATCCTTGGAAGAATTTTTTAAAAAATGGAAAGGTCAACATAAACTTTCTATACTTACATGTCAACCTATTTATAGAGAACAAAATTATGTAACATTGATTAATAAATATAAAAATAATGGAGTGATTAAAGATTTTAGATGTGAATCTTTTGATAATGTAGTAAATATGGACTTTAAAATATGAATATTATTATGTTTTAACAAAAATTTGTTTATAAATGTTAGTATTTTATAATTAACTTTGTTGAATTATATATTTTATATCAGGAACGATCAATTATATATTATTTTTCATTTTAGTACATATTTAATAGGGAAATAAATATATTATAATAAATATAAATGATTATAAGTTTATAAAAGTCTTTCATTACACTTGTGGTTTGTTTTGTAATTGAAACATTTCATCGAAGTTTAACTAGTGCAATTTATTAATAAAAAGAAAAATTTTAGAAGTCCTTCACAGAAAATGAATTTTACATGGTGTTTAAGAGACAATTTATTTCTGAATCAGAAAACTGGAAAATGAATCAACACAAACTCACAAAATAAAGCATTAAAACTTGATTGGAATTTTTCCTTCCTTGATTTCCTTGGTGGTTTTTTATAGAAGACAAAAGGTTGATGTCTTAGACATCATTATATATCATGATGTTCAGACAGCAACCTTTTGTCAAGGTTTCTTTCCATACCAGGGTATGATACTATTTAATTTAAGCTGACTTTTGAATAGTACCGTGGTACTATATGCAGCATTCCATGGTAATGTTGTGTAATACCGGTGGAAATCGGATCTTGGCCAGCATTACGAAATCCTAGTCTGGCACTACGCTTTAATTCTGGCCAACGTCCCGTATCCACATATGTAATCCACATAGATTCCGTTTCCACCCACAACAGTAATATAAATTAATTCATTAACATCATCAACATTAAAGAAATGAAATGTCCTGTAAACCAAAGAAATCAGCGCTGCATTACAAATATCAGGAAAAAATGAAACCCTAAGAAAATAATCATATCAGTATATTATGAATAATGTGAATTTGGGTTGCTGTTTCATTTCTGAATTACAGATTAATGTGCTTTAATATTTCCAATATTTTATTGCAAGAATCCTACCTGAGTAAAAGCTCAATTCATGGAATGAATCATTAGATAAGTGATGGTAAGTGAAAAATGGGAAAATGTTAAAGACAAGCAACTTGCATTTATTAATGACGCGATAGTACTGTAGTCATATTTTTTCTACATGGAGCATTCTTATTAAACATATTAAACATAGGATGAGTAGGTGACGGATACGAATTTAAAAATCTTTACCATAGAACGACTAGAACGCGCCCACAAATTAATTATTTCACTCCTCAATTTAAGATGACGTCCTTCATCTAATTGTAAGCAACCTTGAATATGAAAATTACATTTTTTTGATATTTTCATAAATGTCTCTTTTGAGCTGATATTGTTGTAATATCTCTTCCAAGAGTCTAATTATAAGTGTTTATAAGAAATTGAGTTAAAAAAAATAAGTTTATTTTCAATTAAGTAATGAGAAACATACCTTATTACACATACTACTACACATAACAGTGATAACACATATCACTACACGCATCGCTTGCACTACACATATCATTAACTTAGGTTCTTAGGTTTCTTTAAAAAAATTAATATTTATCATAAGCATTAACGAATTTATTAACAATTGTACTTTTAAAACGTTGATCATAATATTTTTCAAATTAAATTATTTTTTTTTTTTTCATCGAAATTTTTTAGATAAATCACTTTCATATTCATATGCTGAGTGTTTTTGTTTAGTTTCATTTTCTTGATATACACAAAGTTGTGTACTTTTTCTACATTGCATTATTTACAAATTCCCGAACTGATTCATCAGAGATTAAGTCATGGTGATCAAGGATATTTGGTAACAAATTAACCCAATTTGTCTATATCCCATGCTTCTGGAAGCTTATGAGATATTATTTCTTCTTCAACATTGCCGAAATTCTTGACTTCATTGAGATTATAAGGAATATTTTAATGCAACATCTATCTTTTACAGGTTGTTAGAATTGATTAAAAACACACCAATGTAATGTAGTCTACTGTAATAAAAAAGAAAAGATTTTTGATTATGAAATCACTAAATCCAACAACCAACACTAGAATTGAAAAAATATGTGCTCTGAACAACTAACCTTTCTTCCAAAGATATGGGTTTTGGAATAAGATTATCTGTTTCTGTTTTTTGATTATCTACTTTGATCTCACCTTCTGATATAACTTTCAGACTAACCTTCGCAGTTTCATTGTTGTTTTGGTTTCATGTATGTTGATGCAGCTTTTGCATAAAAATGATATTCCTGAAGGCTTGAATACTCACTATTGCCTTCAGTTATTAATGGAGAAGCAGACTGGTATAGAATAATGCGAACTGGAACAAATATCATGGGCGCAAATACTTCTGCCATCATTGTATGGTTTCTCCTTTCTCAAGATTAGACCTTCTTATAAAATACAAAGTGCACAACTGCAACGGAAGAAACAATCCACATGTTAGTTACGAGAAATTTTCCAAAGAAGGGTAAGCACATTTCGCAGTTCGATAACTTAAAAGCTATGGAAGTTGCTCTATTTATTTTATATAGAACTTGAAGCAGACAGTTGTCCGTTAAAAAAATTACAGGTAAACAAACTGTAAAGTTACAACAAACTGAGAAAATAGTTAATATTGTTATACGCTAATACAAAAAGATTCAAAAATAATGAATGAGTATATAAACGATTATCAAATTCAAATTCTGTAAAAATGGAAAATATGAAACGTGACTTAGAAGAATTCATTAAGCCTGCTTTGCAAAATCCTGTTCGAACATATGTGATTTATGTATCAGATTATTACAGGAATCAGATATAATAAGGTTAAATACTACGACAATGAGACTCGAAAATTTAACGGTGCAGCGCATAATGGTTGTGTTAGGGCAGCCTGCAACGCAAAAAGATTAGATTTAGAAAGTCAATGTATCGCAGGAAATACTTTTAACGAAGCAACTATATAATTGATATGCAAAGGAAACCTAAAGGAAGAAAAAATTGAATAAGATTAGGGATCACGATCACATTACCAAGCAATTTTGAGGATCTGCACATCGTAATTTACAATTACAATTAAAACCAGATGAGCAGTATACCAGGGTGGTAAGCATTACGAATTTTCATCATAAGTTACGAGAGTTATGGCTTATAGTGAGTGATGACAAAATAGAGATAATTATGGACAATATGGAAAATTACAAAGCACTTTCTTCCGTTACTCACACAAAAAAGTGAGTGCCTGTATGAATGGAATGACCCAGACCGCTTCTTATGAAAAAACTCCCACCCAGAGAATACTTTCGACACTACACTAGTGGGTTAAATTATTGTAATCATGCATTTAAAAAACGTAAACACGAAATCAAGGGAAAAATGTGACGGAAAGTGTAAATCTGAAAATTACAAGGAAAACTATTGCTATGAACATGAAAAAATATACACTATTAGCCAAAAACGTTACGACATGCACAAAAGTATGGTACAGTACGAGACAAATTGTGTAATATTTGAAGATTATTATATTCTTTATCTTAAAGTACTAATACTATAAGACGCTTTTCGAAAATTTAGAATAACAATGAAGAGAGCGTTCAACTTGACGCAGCAAACAACGCTGGATGAGAGAAGAAAATTCGATGGCACTACGTCGAATAGCGAAGACCGGAAATGAAAGGATTTAATAATAAAAAGGTTATCAAGTGGCATCTTTACTTGGATGCTAACAATTTATATAGTTGGGAGATAATACTATATTTACCTACAGGCGGTCTCCGTTAGCTTGACCTTAAGAACTTGCCAAATATTCAAAATATTACACCAACGGCTAAACGAGGAAGTGCATGGGAAGTAAAAACTAAGATATCCGGAAAAATTACATCTATCACATTCTCTCTGTCCTGAACGGAGGTTCCTTAATGTCCAGTAGGATGTACGATATTAACGACGAACTGGCCGGAGTTAACGTTAACGCTATAACGTGCAAGTGCATAACTCCTAAACTCGGGCCAGTTCGTACATTAATATCGTACACCCCTCCTGAACGACGTATAGTAAAATGTGAAGAACTTAGTCTCTAGCAATTGAGAAATTGAGTAAGTGAAAGTTTGCGGAGACAGAAAAATTAGTGGCTATGTTAGAAACTAAAGACCGCTATTTTCTTCATTACAGGAATCTTCAACAATGTCCTGCATTAGGAATGAAATTAGAACACGTATATAATGTATTAGAATTTTAACCAATCTCCGCGGCTCGATCCCTACATTAGAGGTCTGCATTGACCCTATTTTACAACTCGTCTCACACTTGGAAATTAACCTGAAGTGCCCGGCCTAGCCAGGTCCGAACTTAATATATTAAGACCCGACCCGGACCCGGACTATTATCATATCAATTTGCTGTAAAAACAAAAAAAATTGGCCAACTTAATTTTGGCCAGTTTAATTTCGGCCAGAATTAAGGCGATTTTGGCCAGAATTACGATGGTGAATTTTGAAAGAAAATTTGCCGGTCCAAACCCGGATGGGTCTCCAGGTTCTGGTCTCGTTTTGCAGGCCTCTATTTTTCGAAACCATATAGCAAGAAAAATTCAGATGAAAAAAATTTTATTTGGAAATTGGTATTATCAAACATTAAACTTGAACGGGAAACGGATTGCTTGGCTTGACAATGCCATAATAAGCCTTGTAAAAGATGAAAACCAATATGATAAAAATAAAGAACAACAAATTATTAATATTTACTCCAATCTTTGAGAATGTCCCAAATCATACATCCCTATTATGTATATAAGAGACTGAGAAAGAATTAAGAGGTGATACGCTAACTGACGTCATCAACTAAAGTAAAAAATTGATATGACCTGGAATTGCAAAATAGGTAGATTTTTTCTTTTTCTTTTCTTTTTATAATGGATTATAATCATATTTATGTTATAAGCAATAACGGCAATGGGCATTATTATCAGTCACAATCATCCTACTATACGTAATCTATTTTATACTCTCAATCGGTAAAAATTACGCAAAAAAAATTTTACCCGATTTTCAGGTATTTATTAATTAAATATCATATTACGTAATATTCGATTATACGATTGGCCAATGCAGTATAATATAAAATCTTTTACGATTAGCAGCAGGTATAATAGGTTGTTGTAATTGGTGGGCAATAGTTTCACGAAACTGTTGCAAGAAACTTATATCAAAACCAAAAAGTATCGTTCCAGAAACGCGCGAATTTGGCTTGTTACAAATTGCCCACAGCTTTACTTGCAGGAAATAACCACGAAGGTACATTTCTTTGCCAACCAGACCATCGCAGAGGTAATAATTACTGGGCTATAATATAAACTTCATTAATAATATAATTATTCAAATACAAGATAAAAATGGGTCCCGACTCCCGACTCCTATTCTAGCATTATGGCCAATACATTACGACTGCACAACGCAAAAAATGCTTTGAGAAATTAATGAACAAGACAGTATTCGGTAAGACTATGGAAGACGTAAAAGGGCTAATCTTTGTACGTCCAATAGGTGAGGAATATCGTCTATGTTAAATGTTGTCAGATCCAGCCTTGGTTGGATTTAATCGCAGTTCATCGTAGGCAAACTCACGTTACACTCAATAAGTCGATTTATGTAGGAGCAATGATTTTGGATTTAAAGCAAGTACTACATGCACGATTTCTGGTATAATCTTATCAAACGAAAGTATGGGAATAAGACAAAACTTTGTTATACGGATACTGATTCATTTATTGCTCAAATAGAAACGGAAAATGTTTATGCCGATATGATCGAAGATGCCGACTTCTACGATTTAGTGATTATCCAGAAGATCATCCATTACTTAAAAAATTACCGTCCGGTCAATGGATAACCAGGCCATACGGTATATGAGAGCTAAAAATATGAAGGTAATTAATAAGTGGAAGGATGAGAATGCCGGGCACGAATAATAAGGTATGCCGACGATCGTTTCAATCACACGGCTGTCGATACTGAAAATGCGGCAAAAAGAATACAGAAATCTAAAGGTCTTAAAAAGTCTCTTGTTAACAAAGAATTAACAATAGAAATATATAAGCGTTGTATTCTAGATGGTGAAGACAAATCCAAACTGCTTATTTCTTCCGTTGTGCCATAGTCTGCCCATAGACAATCCTCCAGTCAAAAGAAGTATTAACCACTTGATTCCAGAAGGTGGATATTTAATGATCGTATTACAACTTGGGTAATATGAGAATAATATACCTCGAGAAATATTAGCAGATTTAGGTATTTAAGTGAATTAAATTTTTTCAATATATAATCATGTTACAATATGTAGTGGGTAAAGGTAACTTATATATAAGAAACAGTTTAATTGTCATGGAAGATCACGGCGTAATGAAGTCTCATTGTATGGAATGCATATTCACTTTTTAGACGAAGAATTTTATTCCGATGACGATCTTTATATTATGAGCTTCCACGTATTAACAAACCAGTAGAGAGGAGTTGTTTGCCGAAAAGTAATCCAGTGAAAACCGCCATGGTGCATACAGTTCATCTGATTCATCCGAATCTTCTGGAGGTGAATTTTTCGATACAGTTATTCCTAAGAAAAACAAGAATAATGAGTATAAACGGAAAATAAAGTGTGGTCTTAGCCAGTTTTACTGTCTTGTCGACACGAGATTACCGCTAGCACATAATAGTAATAGTTTTTAGTCGAACATTCATTGATTCCGGAGTGCTGATCAACATCTCGGAATATTTTTTTTGCTGAGCCGCATGCAACTTGCATGCACGCATGCATGTACTCTTGTGTTATGAAACAAGGAAGAGTCTGTGCAACATCCGCATTTCTCACATATAGTACCATTCGGTATTTTTTTTCCGTAAATAAAATTTTATTTTGGGTTCTATTTGTTTGTAATCCTTTTTAAGACCATTCTACTATACAAATAAGGGATAGGCACTTATCTCGTATACAGCAGTTTAGCCAATAAAATTTCACAAAAAATTCTATTTAAGTCGAAATGTCTAATTACGTTACTCTGTCTATTGATAGGGAAAAGTTGGTTAGCCACCTTAAGCCGCTTCGAACCGTGAACGGAAATTAGTTGACGAACTCAACTCGTTGCGGACATTATTCAACAAATTTGTCCATGGTACGTCTAATGTGGTGGGAAAGGTGGAGAGGCTTCGTGACTGGGATGCTTCGCATCAAAATTTTTTTTGAGCTTTGTTTACGAAGTAACTCTGTCGTTAACTGCAGATTTCAATGTTGTCGTTAGTCCGAACGAACTAAATCATTAAGTGGTCCGCGAATATCGAACATGCGACTCTCGATGGCTTCAGAGAACGCATACGTGCAGTGAGTAAGCGTAAGGCAAACGAAATAGCAGTTGCGGGTAAGGTATTCGGGATTATTATGATGCGAATGTCGTGTATGACAGTGAGAACATGGGAGGTATGGTTGAAAGGATGCTTGGTAATATTTCTTGGTTATTTATTGGATGAGGTACAAAAATCGCTCGAAGTAAAAAGAGGGTAATAAAAAAGCATAAGTCATTAAGTCATCTAGTAATTTTGCGGAAAAACCAGATGCTGTAAATAGTTCTTAGCGTAGTAATTCATCATGTATCATTGGGCAAAGTCCGAATTTTGTATTTATTTTAGTGAAACTGGTTATTTCTTCGAAAGTCTGAAAGCACTTCGATTCCCTGTATAATGTGTAACTTGTATTTATTTTACCTATTTTAATAAAAAAATTTTCAGCGAACGAAAATTACATGGTTATTTTTTTTCAATTTACTAGGTATTTAATACATACGCCATATCACAAACCTGTATAATGAGTAACTTGTATTTATTTTATCTATTTTAATAAAAAAATTTTCAGCGAACAAAAATTACATGGTTATTTTTTTTTCAATTTACAAGGTATTTAATACATACGCCATATCACAAAGAAATAAACGACATAATATTTTGCTCTAACGAGTTTATGAGTTTTGAAAATATCAATTTGTCATCAGCGATCACTTACTGTTTATGATATGCGTTCGGAGCTTTTTCCTGTTTCGCTGATTCTGAAGGTTTAATATTGGTGTCTAGTAATGGCGAGATTTACAAAGATGATCAGGGGAATACCAAGATATCATATTACGTTTATTAAGCTTTTTAATCGAGCAATCACCGGCTATTAATAATAGTTATTAATAATCTAATAATCTATTGTCTTCATTTCAATTTGATATCATCTTTTTTAAATTCAGATGGTTTGTTCTACGTAAAAAGATATATAAACACGACAAAAGTGATGGATCCTTAACTCTGAAATCGTTAGACTATATTTAAATGGAGGTGGCGATCGCGACGATCATTTGAGGAACTGAAATTAGTAGCGAATAGTTTAAAGTCAGATTTCTTGGTGCGGATTTTATGTGTAAAAAATGATAATGACCTTGTGAGACCTTGTTATAGCATTTGTGGACGAAGAAAAGAGATTTCGTAGTGTCTTCGGAACAAAGTCACCAAATGTGCATATTGGTACCATTGTAAACAGTTACACGGACGTGACTATCTTATTGATGGTCATTTGAAATTGATATTATAATGAAATTATTTAAGTACACATTTACATTCAAAATTTGCCAATTTGCCTTACATAGTAAAATAAATGTACATGCACATCCGTTAATGGAGTACGAATTCCTTATTCTCTATAAAAACGTACATCCATTTAAATTTGTCTATTTACAATACTTTTGAACTCTTTTCTTGTTTTCTTGTTTTAAAAAAAAAATGTCTCAAAAAAATATTATTATTTGTTTTTTAGTTATCTTTGTTTTCGCAGTTAATTATGGAAATGCAATAGATGTCGAAGTTGGAGATGGTTATTATCCGTTTGACCCCATATCCGTTGATGTACATTATGATGAGCCTGTAGGTTTTATTTCATTAAAATCAACACGCAATAAATTTTTTTAAATAAATAAAATAAATAAAAATTATTACTTTTCTATTAGGTAGTATTTATAAGAACAGGCACTAAGACGTTTGCACTCGATGAATATGATGATTGTACAAAATCCGAAAGACCTGATTCTTGTAAGTAAAAATATTATACATTTCCTCGTTAGTTATGCTATCATCATTATTTTCTTTTAAAAATTGAAGGTTTTTTTTTCTAAAATTAGTTCATGCAGTATTAACGAATGAACAACCGAAAGCTATATTTATACCTAAAAATACCGGAAGATCCGAATTTCACATACGCACTAATGGACCCGGTTGTGAGTCTCAAGATCAAATTGTCATTTCTGCAAGTGAAGACCCGCAAGGAGGACTTAAGATATATCAAAAATATGATAATGTTGAATACGATAATAACAATAATAACAATAATAATAACAATAATAACAATAATAACAATAATAATAACAATAATAACAACAATAATAACAACAATAATAACAACAATAATAACAACAATAACAACAATAATAATAACAACGATAAAACCAACAGCGATAATAACAACAACGGCAATACCAACGGTATTAACAGCGGTAATAATAACGGAGGTAATAACAACGGCGGTAATAACAACGGTAATGACAATAGTCATTGCATCATTTGCATTACAACCAATAGCGCCGGCGATAAGGTTCAAATACCCACCATTATTGGTAATTGTAGCGGAATAGTTTTTGCTATTATGGGTGTAGTGATGGCCTATTTCATACTCTGAATCATTTTAGATGGAATGCGTAGCTTAGAAAGAATTCCGTTGTAGTAGTGTTTTGGGCGAAACTAGTTTCGCTTAATTGATATACAATTATGGCAAACACAAATAATAAACAATCAAGTTCTACAACCGCATTATTTTTTTTTCGTGTTCGTGTTTTTTTGAGCCGAGAAAAGAAAAAATTAAATTTGCTGGCACAAATGAATAGTTGTGTAACACACTCCTTGCATATCCCTTTGTAATTCCGGTGTAACGAAGGATTCGTTTTAGCATCCCGATGTCTGTATTGTTGCACGTCATCTTAATAAGAAAGTACCCGTAATAATGTTTTTTCTATTTATACCGTTTTTGTTTATCACAGACTAACTGCTTTCCGAAGTATACATATTTGTTTATTGTTATCGTTACAACAAAAACATTCCAAATTCTCTTTCTTATCCTTCCTTTTTTTATATTAAAATAATTTTAAATATCTATTAAATAATGAAAAAAATAAAATATTTTAGGAAGTTTAAGCTGGAATATTATTATAATGCTCTACTTTTATTTTTTTTTAAAAAAAAAATGATATATTAATTTTTTGTTAATATTGTTTAAATATTTGTGAAAAAAATGAATTTATTCCTAACCCGAGGGCCGAGGTGAGATCTGAATTACACTTCATTAAAAGTGGTTTATGTGGAATGTAAAATTTGGTCTTTTTCAGATGATGTAAGGCGTTGCAAAGCAATGAAAGAAGGTCATACTCACTATACAGCCAAGACATTGATCGGATACATCATCATGTGAAAATTTTATTAGAAAAAGCGTGCTTGATAATAGGAATTAGTTAGAAAATTTAACCTGACACCTAGCTATTGCGGACTATTTTTAAAACTTGGTTAATAAAGAAAAGACGAAATCGCTAACCAACAATAAAGATATTCTCGTAGTTAAAATATAAATATACCCTTTGAGTTTGGAAATCAAAAGTTAATATAGAAATATAGAAGTCATACCTTATCGGCAAGCAGAACATATATTGGGAGTATACGTAAACACATTAGGAAAAGAAAAATTAAACACGACCATATTAGTTACGTCATCAACAAAGTTCTTATTTCCCGAATAGAATATCTTCCCAAAATTTTGTTATTTCTTCCTTATAATCAGTATTTTAAGATTAGTTTTTAAACAATCATTATCTTTAATTTGTCATCTTTATAAAAATTTTGAATTCCTAAACAACCATTCAAATTTTTTCTATCCCTTTAAAATCCTTTAATAGATTAGTATCCGTCGCTTATGTGCTTTCCCCATCATTATGCTATTTCACTTGAATTTAATTTTAGTTTTCTCATACGAAGTGGCAATACACCCCTCGCGCAATTTACTCTGATCCACAAAAATATTATTTATTTGCTAAAAGTTTATAGAAAAAAATATAATCTTTCTCGACCAAAAATTAGCCCTGACGGAAGCTTATTAATTAGATGGAAGGAAATCAAGAAACACCTCAAACCAAATGCCAGAAAGGTTTCGGTACCATCTTGTACAAATTCTTGAAAGAAACATTGTCATTAACCCTAATAACGGTCGCCTGAACTTTGCCGTCACAACTCAAATAATACAAGACCTTCATATCAAACGTCCATCGATACCTACACCATACTGTAGCAAAATTTTCTAGTTCGGTTATTGGTCAGATAGAATCTAATATTGTCTATGACAAGATTTTAGGGAAAACACTTTCCCAATTATACCCATGCTTTATATAGAACATTACAATGTTCATAATCACAACAATAACAATATTGACAACATAAGTATTGGTTCATCTAGTCAGCACTTTCCTCGTTTTAGAGAAAGTTTTATGATCCCCTGTCAAGGTTGTTCGCTACACGATTCATACTACATAGGTGGTATTATAAGCGTCCCTTTAACTCTCACTTTTTTTAATTAAAACGTTTTCAACACCAATCACGTAATCGCCAATTTCGCAAATGTCAAAAACTCGAAAACATCATATTACATATAGATCTCTTGGATATCAAGATTTTGTTTGAGGACACACACGAAAATTGAAATCCGAGCACTCAATATACACATCCTGGAATAAACGAAATATCTCTAGGGACTACATTACCAGATAATGACACATTAATTAGAAAATTAATAACGACCATATGATCTAACAAGGCCTGATCTATTTATCCAGTTAAGGGCTCTGCTATTCATTGGGCGAGTTCTACGAAAACCGACTTATTCACCATCCCTATTATTGCCGAAAAGGAGTCAGATTAAATATGTACTGATTCACAATCCCGCTATAATACGTTCAACTCGTTATATAATCCAAATTGACACCGCGAATATTTCAAAAAATAAACAATTGTCTTATCATCTGGGCGGCGATAAAATATATCATAGACACTGTATCGATTCAGGTGAAGTTAACCAAAGTGAAAGCACATTCGAATGATCCTCTTAACGACCAAGCAATTTTATTAGCGAAAGAAAGCCTTAATATAGCATCACCAACAATTATTAGTAATAAGCTACTAGGTATTCCTACAGGCCTACACAGTTTTGCACGGTCATGTGAAACAAAGAATTTACGATTGATAGAAATATTAGAAAAACAATAACTATAGTAATTTTCAACAACAAACGATTCCAGAAACATTTAGTACACAAGGATCTCTTCAGTCTCCATCATTAAAGATTATGTTTAGATGACAAGATTAATTGGTGACTAGCGACAAAGCTTGATTTAAATTTAGCCCTACTAGCTAAAACTCAGCAAATTGAATAGTTGGTGAATTACCTATGTTAGATATTCTTAACCAGAAATTTGACCAATTGTTCTTATGTCATGAAACGTATTAAGAATAAGTAGCACTTATGGATTATGTTGTGACTTGTGAAGTCCTTACGCGTCGTCATCGTCCAATTTTTAATCACCATCAAGATTAACTCAAGGCACTCTTACTAAAGATGTTAAGTGGTCCTATTCAGTCCTACGTGGTCATTCTTTGGAACTGGACCGGACAAACTGCAGTCACGGATCGTATGCAGCGCAGCAAGACCGAGGTGCCGGTCCTATATTTCGGTCTTAAATATTATTGGTCAATTATCTTTCGATCTAGTGATCGTAGAACGACATAATATAGCCTGTTGGAATCGTCTCATCTAGACAAATCTAACGGTAGTTGTTTTATCTTTCTATGATCACTGGATGGCAAGTAATTCTACAAAACGTTAAAATTCATTATTTCATCATTTTTTACTGCACCATTTAACGTTGCTTAGCCATGTATAAACCGACAGATAGTTTTAATAAAATACATTTGTTTTATTTTAATGAATTATTTAATTTATTCAATTTATTCTAAACCGATTTGGCTGATTCAAGAATAACTATTAAATGAGAACGATGCTTTTAGAGCATCCGGACAGGTCTACACGTCCCATGTGACTAGTATTGAAAAACTTCAACAATAACTCTTATTATATTTTCGAAACATTGAAACAACAGCAAACAATATATTCCCATAATTTATAACAGTTTATTGAACGTGTCTTACCTCAAAAAAAAAATAAATAAATACTGGGCTAGTATTCTTTGGAATAGTGAATTAGATAGTTGTATATTTTCCATCTATTTAAATCTCAGCATTTTCGTGTTAAAAGAATCTTTATAACCTACAAGATCATTAAATATGTTTTTTGTCTCTGTTCAAGACAAAAAAAAAAAAAAATAACGAAAATAAATTCTGAAATAGTTGACTATTAAAGCCTTAGGAATATTCAAGTAACTGGCATAACTGATTATATGTGTACGGATAATTAGTGATTTAACAATTCCGAAATACTTGGTCTCAAGATAAAACAAGTTGTTATTCAGTTAGAAAAATTTTGCTTGATAATTAAATTAAATCATATAAAATATTATGTATACTAGGCAACGGTGACCGTTAAATGTCCGAAGCGGCTGCACGTTTTTCAAAGTGAAATCTTATTGGTGATATTTTGCAATTATTATAAACATCACGGCACAACGTCTTATACGTTGATTATGAGTTTCATTTTCTCTAATTTTGCGTTTTCTAAGTTTTTCAAAATGAATAAATACAGGCTGGCTATCTATTTTATATTTTTAATTTATTATTTTAAGATTTTAATAACTAAAATAAATTACACAAGAACTAAGTTATATTTTTTTCATTTATTATATTTTTTCGTTTATTATTAATGAATCTTAAATTACATGAAGAAATAATTTAAAAACAACTAAATTATTATATACATCTTATGAAGCACTAAGTCTAATTCTAAGCTAATAGTATCGAAATTAATAAGCTAATAGTATAAAAAGAATTAAGCTTAAATAAAGGATATGCATTGTTATATATGGTCACGTGTGGGACAGATAAATATTACATGCTTTTACGTAGAATGTAAACGTCCGCTCCGCTTCGGACAATAATAAAATAATTTTAAAAAAGATTTTAAATTAGACAAGTGCATTAATTAAGTTATAAATTATTTAATTGTTACTTGTTTAGTTAAGTTAAATTTATAATATCTTTTCTAGTAAAATAAACAAGTATATAATTTCATATTATCGATGGTAAAATCCTACTAAACGTGATTCTAACTAATTTAATTAAAAAAATAAAATAAAATAAAATGATATCCAAAATACACATAAGAAAGTTATTAATTACTTTAATTTCGATTTTTGCACTATTTGAAACTAAAAAAAAAATCAATAAATAATATATTGGCTTAGATATGGATAAAAAAACAATATTAATAATTAATCACAAATTAAAAAAATTTACACCTTAATTAATGTTCTATTAAGAAAGAACAACTCGACAACATTCTAAAGATTCTATTTAATAAATAAAATCTACATTAGTATTTTTAACAATTTGATTTACATTTTTAAATAATAGGATTATTAATTAATACCTGAAAATTCCTTGCTTATTATATTATCATTTTGTTCGTAATAATCATCAGAATTTTTTGGTTCGGGAAGATTATTAAAATTAAGAAATCTACTTTCATATGATAATCCCAAACTAATTGAAGGTGTAGTGATATTTGATAAATTATTGTTAATATTATCCGCTTCTTTAATTTGTGCTTGTAATATTATTGTTTGTTCATCACTGGATTTACAATTCCATGTGTATAAAATATTTTCAATTTCTTCTGCTTTTGGTCGATTTAATGGTTCCGAATCTAAGCATCTTTTAATTAAATGTACAATTAATTGAGGCACTTTAATATTAAACCTTGGTCTAAGTCCTTGACAAATTCCTATTGCTAAATTTTCATGGCTTATATTGTAATATGGGCGTAATCCAGAAATTACTTCATACATAATTATACCAAAACTATAAATATCAGCAGCCTTGGTATATTTTTGCCCTCTTAAGATTTCAGGAGCTATATAAGGTAAATTGCCATAAATTGAAGTTTCTGATGCTCCATAATTTGCAGGTTTGCATAATCCCATATCAGTTATAACTGTACTATGTTTAAGCTTTAATATATTACCAATATGCAAATCACGATGAAATAATTCCTTCTCATGAATGCATTTAAGTCCAAGTATTGCATCTTGTAAATAACCAATCTTCTTGTCCCAATTTAATATATTATAATTTTTATCCAAATAATCTCGTAAACTTCCTTCTTCCGCATAATCTAAAATCATCATATAATATTTTGTTTTTGGATTCTGAGTTATTCCATAAAATCTAATGATAAAACTGTTGTCTATTTTTCCTTTATTATGTGACATAATCTATATGAAAGTAAAGTTACAAATTATATTAGTAAAATTGAAAATAATTAAGTAAAATAAATTAGTAAAATCAATATACCTCATTCATAAATTCTAATGTAACATGTTCTGAATTACTTAAACTTTTTAGAGCCACAATCATATTTGCATTATTTCTTTTCCAATTTTGATTATCATTATCCCATTTATCAATATATCCATCGATCCAATTTGCTCTATATATTTTGCCAAATCCTCCTTTTGTAATATATTCAATATCATATAATCTATCATAAGGTACCCATTCTAATGCTTTTTTAAATACTTCATAGTTATCATAAACTGATAATTGAGTATCTTGAATAAATTTATCTATATTATCGTTACCACTAGTCCAATTTTTAAAATTTCGTTGAAAATGTATTGCATAGTTATATTTATAATATTTATTATTCAAAACAAGCATATAATTTTGTGTTTCTGGGTCCTGAGTTATTCCATAAAATATGTAATCCATCTTAATTCACAAATAATTATTATATATTACTAGTAGAAATTAAATTTTACAACATTTTATCAAAAACAATCATTTACCTTATTAATAAATTCTAATGCAACTTCTTTTGAATTATTTAAATTTTTTAGAATTACAAGCATATTTTGATTTTCTCTTTCCCAATTTTGGTTTTTATCATTCCAATTATAAATATTTCCATCAATCCAGTATGCCTTATATAATTCAAACCCACTTATCGTTATATTATAAAATCTATCAAAAGGAATCCATTCTAATACTTCTTTTGTATTTTCATGAGCTAATAACTGAGTATCTTGAATAAAATTATCAATATCATCATTACCACTAGTCCAATTTTTAAAATTTTGTCGAAAATATGTTACATTACATGTATAATAATAGCATTTTTTACATTTATCATTCAAAACCATCATATAATTATTTGTTTCTGGATTTTGCGTTATTCCATAAATTCTGTGATCTGTTTTAATCTAATAAATATAATATATCAGAAAATTAAGAAGTTCAAATTTCTTATTAAATAATAAATTAACTATACCTCATTCATAAATTCTAATGTAATATATTTTGGATTATTTAATATTTTAAGTATCACAAACACATTATTTTTATTTCTTTTCCAATTTTGATTTTCATCATTCCATTTATGAATACATCCATCAATCCAATTTGCTCTATATGTTTCGTCAAATCTGCTTTTTACAATGTTATTAAATCTATCATAAGGTATCCATTCTAATGCTCTTCCTGCATTTTTATGAGTTGATAGCTGAATATCTTGAATAGATTTATCAATAATATCATTACCACTAGTCCAATTTATAAAATTTTGTTGAAAATGTATTGCATTGCATATGTAATTACATTTTTTACATTTATCATTCAAAACCATCATATAATTATTTGTTTCTAGGTTTTGAGTTATTCCATAAAGTTTGTGACCTGTTTTAATCTAACAAATATATTATATCAGTAAAATTAAAAATATCAAATTTTCATTAAATAATAATTAATTATACCTCATTTATAAATTCTATTGCAATATTATTAAAATTATTTAATATTTTCAAAGTCACAACTATATTTTTATTTCTATTCCAATTTTGATTATCATCATCCCAATCATAAATACGTCCATCAATCCAATTTGCTCTATATGTTTCGTCAAATCTGCTTTTTGTAATATTATAAAATTTATTATAAGGTATCCATTCTAGTACTGCTTCTGCATTATTATGAGCTGATAGCTGAGTACCCTGGATAAATTTATCAATGTTATCATTACCACTAGTCCAACTTTCAAAATTTTGTTGAAAATGAATTGCATTACATATGTAATTACATTTTTTACATATATCATTCAAAGCAATCATATAATTATTTGTTTCTGGACTTTGAGTTATTCCATAAAATTCATGATCTACTTTAATCTAATAATATAACATCATTAAAATTAAGAATTTAAATTTTTATTAAATAATAAATAGTTTTACCTTATTCATAAATTCTAATGTAATATTTGAATTATTTAGTTTTTTAAGTATCACAACCATATTACTTTTATTTCTTTTCCAATTTTGTTTTTCATTATCCCATTCATGAATACATCCATCAATCCAATTTGCTCTATATTTTTCGCCAAATCTGCTTTTTATAGTGTTATTAAGTCTATCATAAGGTATCCATTCTAATACTGTTCCTTTTGGATCATAACCATGAGTTGATAACTGAATATCTTGAATAAATTTATCAATATCATCATTACCGCTAGTCCAATTTATGAAATTTTGTTGAAAATGTATTGCATTACATACGCGATTACATCTTTTACATTTATCATTCAAAACCATCATATAATTATTTGTTTCTGGATTTTGAGTTAATCCATAAAATTCATGATCTATTTTAATCTAATAAATACAATATCAGTAAAATTAAGAATTTCAATATATCATTAAGTAATAAAAAATTATACCTCATTCATAAATTCTAATGTGATATTTTTTGGATTATTTAATATTTTAAGTATCACAGTCATATTTTTATTTTCTCTTTCCCAATTTTGTTTTTTATCATTCCAATATCTTATTTTTCCATCAATCCATTTTGCTATATATGTTTTGCAAAATTTGCTTTTTATGGTTTTATTAAATCTATCATAAGGTATCCATTCTAATGCTTTTTTTGGATAATGAACTGCTAACTGAATATCTTGAATAAATTTATCAATATCATCATTACTGCTAGTCCAATTTATGAAATTTTGTTGAAAATGTATTGCATTACATACGCGATTACATCTTTTACATTTATCATTCAAAACCATCATATAATTATTTGTTTCTGGATTTTGAGTTATTCCATTAAATTCATGATCTATTTTAATCTAATAAATATAATATGTCAGTAAAATTAAGAATTTCAAACTTTCATTAAGTAATAAATTAATTATACCTCATTCATAAATTCTAATGTAATATTTTCTAAATTATTTATTCTTTTCAGAATCACAATCATATTATTATTTCTATTCCAATTTTGATTTTTATCATCCCAATGACTTATATTTCCATCAATCCAATTTGCTCCACATATTTCGTCAAAACTGCTTTTTAAAATATTATAAAATCTATCATAAGGTATCCATTCTAATGCTTCTTCTGGACAATAATGAGCTGTTAGCTGTGAACTTTGAATAAATTTATCAATATTATCATTACCACTAGTCCAATTTATAAAATTTTGTTGCAAATGTATTGCATCACATACGTAATTACATCTTTTACAATTATCATTCAAAACCATCATATAATTATTTGTTTCTGGATTTTGGGTTATTCCATGAGATCCATGAATCTACAATTATAATAGATAATACATTAACAAAAATATTGTTTCGAAATATTCATTAAATAACAAATTAAATATACCTCATTCATAACTTCCAATTTAATATTTTTAAATTATTTATTCTTTTTAGAGTCACAATCATGTTATTATTATTTCTTTTCCAATTTTGATTTTTATCTTCCCAATGACTTATATTTCCATCAATCCAATTTGCTTCATATATTTCGTCAAATCTTCTTTTTGTAATATTATAAAATCTATCATAAGGTATCCATTCTAGTGCTTCTTTTGTATTTTCATGAGCTAATAGCTGAGTATCTTGAATAAATTTATCAATATCACCATTGCCACTAGTCCAATTTTCAAAATTTCGCTGAAAATTTATCGTGTTACATGTAAAATTACATTCTTCACATATATTTGATGGCTTAATTAGCTTTTTGATACTTTTGATAAAAGAATCCATTAAGACTTTTAAAATCACGAATGAATTCAGCCAATAAAATGACAAAAAAAAATTGTTAAAAAAGCGACTGACTGAAAAAAAAAATTTTAACCTAAAAAATAAGAATCATATAAGAACAATACTTACGCGTAATTATTAGTTGTAACAAACAATGGTGTACGGCAGTTGGCCGCAAAAAGCCAAAAGTCTTACAGTTTTAATGTTTTTGTTTGACAAAAGATTGTCTAACAAAAGATCAGCCCGGTGCTGACAATGATCAGCTCGGTGCTGTGGAACTTGTGGTCAAGAAGACGTTTGCCACTACAAGCTACAAAATAAACCTTTGTTAAATTTGATAAAAGTTATAATAATTCCCGAGTTTCATAATAAAATAGAATTAAATAATGAAATGAAAAATTCAAGATAGAAAATAAATTCTAAGATCTATTATTCTACTTAATTCCACGTAATGTATTTCAAAAAATAAAGAACCAATTAAAATATTAATTTCCTTTAAAAATAAAAAAGAATCTCATTTAATTGTGAACCAATTATAATATCAATTTCCTTTAAAGAATCTCATATAAATTATTCGCTGCCCCTTCGTCACGATTATGTAGATCATTTTTCAGGGCATTACCACCCGATCCCCATACCAACCAATAAAAATAATTAACCAATAAAATTGAACAACTAGTAGTTAACGTCACCGTGGATCCAATCCCCTAAATACAAAATAAAACAATCAATAAAATAAAATAATAAGATAATCCGGAGTAAATTAAAAACATACACTTAAATTAAATATAATACTGCGCCCCAAAAATTAATGATTCTACAGTGCTGATCTTTTCAGCGCTGGATGGCATTTTGTCCAAAACTAAAAATTTTTAAAAATTTTTTGCGAATATTTTTTTTTTTCTTTTTTTTATTAGAATTTTTTTATAAATAAAATTTATTGATAGAGAATTTCTTTTTTAATATGGTAAAGCTTTTTTATTGAATTTCTTTGGGGAATTTTTTTTTAATAGAATGAAGTTTTTACTTTGATAAAAATTTCTGGTAGAGATTTTTTTATTGATAGAATTATAGGGGAATTTCTTGGCATAATTATAATTAAAGTACATTGTTGAAATAGTTTTAACTAGGTTTAATAAAAAACATAAAAATAAAAATTTAATGCTTCTAATGTAGCTGTATTTATGTGTTATACAATAAAGTAATCACTAAATTTAAGAAAAAACTTCTAAGTTCTAATATGTTTCAATATTTAATGAATTAGAAAAAAAATAACTAAACAACAATAGTCTGAAATTTGAAATGTTATTTATTTATATTGTGTAACTTATTTTTTAAAGTACTTTATCAAAATATTAAGAGTTTTTTTTTTTTTGATT
>QZLH01000613.1:35595-61038 GCA_003833135.1 Oehlia diaphana
AGTTAATATTTACCGCAAAATTTCCTAGAAACGGATAAATAAATACATATAAAATTTGCTACCCAGTAGGTATAACTACATTTGCATAATCGTGTAAATGGTGCCGATCAGGGGATAATTATTTTTAAATCGTGTCTCATGCAAACGATGACTAAAAATCTTGATCTGCTAGTTTTGATACACGTAGTACACGTAGCAAAAATTTTATGCACGATCGATCATAAGATCAATAAACAGAGTCAATTGAGTTGTCTCTTTTTTGCAGGAAAAAAAAAACTGTAATTATCTAAATATTGATCTTGATCTCTTGATGACTTGATCTATAGGAAAAAATTTAAGTAATATCATGCATAAAATTTGTTTAATTATATACCCTGACTAAAAAAAGGTTCCAAAAAATTCTTTTTTATAAATCATTTCATTCTTTATTCTCTTCCGCTTACTTTTCATCTCACACTCATCATTCCCAACAAAGTAATTAAATAAACTTATCTTTCTCTTTTTTTTTTATTTCCGCTTCGCAGTTTTCACCTTTCCTTTCTTAAAAAAAAAGTTCTTTGATTTTTTTTTCGCTGGGTTAATATTATTCCATTCCTCTTTTACGCACACTATCTTCCTTTCCTTTCTTGCTGGGAATTATTCGGGGCGCGGGTTGGAGCGTGGGTACCAGTTATTATTGCAGTCCCGCGATAGGACCGATTGGTTGTGGAACGGCATGGTGCTATGCGTAATATTTTTAGCATAGCTTTTTAGGAAGACCCTTGCCGTATTACTTTATCGTTAATATGTTAATGATAAGCGGTAAAGATTTTCTGCAATAGTTTTTTTTTTACATTTATTCAAAAATATATGAAATATATATGACTTAAAGTTCTATAAGTTAATATTGGTTGCTTATTAAATTTTTTTATATCTTTAATTAATGCATTTATAGCTAATAAAGTTTTTTTTTTAAAAAAAAATAACGTAATATATATATATATACTGTATATAAAGTTACACTGTAATATCAGGAAAATTTTTTTATAGATTAGCGTAATATTTCGGAAGTGGTGAAATATTTAGAAATTGCAGATCGATCAACCAATGAAAGTTGGCAAGTCACTGATCGGCTGAAGTTTATGTCAAAAAATAATTATTATGAATAGTTATTAATACCGAATTTAGTGAGAGCGTACATTATAAACATGGTGCCGAGACCCAATCCCAATGTTTGATAATCATCTTATTTTTTAAGTCTTAATTTAGAAGTCTTTTGCTCTTTTTTAAATAATAAATTTACCATAAAATTCAAAAAAAAACCAAAGTCTGCAAGTAGTAGATTTTTTGAGCAAGGAGACGAATTAGTCAAAGGGCACTGTGTTACAAGTAACTTTAATTCATAATAATATGATTTTATTAATATAATTTTATGTAATAAACATAGTGAACTAATAGGTTTCTGTTATATTTCGATATAAAAGTTTCGGGATTTCGGGTTAGATTCGGTAAATGCATGTTCCGAAACTAAAGCTTCTGTTTCGGGAGGTTTCGGTTTCGTGCCCCATGCTTACCGGGCGCGGGCCGTACAAGTTTTTATAGTCATAAACAAAATTTAAAATCAACAAAAATAAATATAATAGAGGTAAGTAATCAGGAGTTAATTTCAAAGTTAAGGCGTCCGATAATGTTTTTATTGTTACCGTATAATACAAAAGTTATATCTTCGGCAAATAAGCAAACTACCAGTTGCGGAATCAATAATTCAAAAGCAACTAACCACATATCGCGAAAATGTTGTAACATGTCAAATGAACGCATTTAATAAATACCAACGATCAACGAAAATAATATCTTTTATTGATTCTATAATTAAGGCCTACACTAAACTAGTAAGTAATTATTTTCACTTTTGCCAGCTCAATACTTTAAATATCATTCAGTAAATAAATTTTTATTTCCAATAAATAATAATTTAGTTTGATCAAAATCGTTTTTATATAAATCTTAAATAAAAATGTTTTAATATCTAACCAAAATAAGAATATCTAAAAACCCACCCATTAATTTTAATTAATTAAGGTATCTATTTTCTTCTTTTCAACGCTCCAATATTCTTAATGTTTTATTCTCTATATATATTGTACTGACTTATTTATCATTTTGTAACTCTTTAAGATCTAATAAATTTTCATCATTACTTTGGCTGTCATCAATCAATAAATTGTTCAAACTTTGAAATCTTGAATTTGATGTGTTACCAAGAAGATTGTCACCAGGGTTGTTACCAAGGTTTTGCTGCTGAGTAGATGATGATGAATTATCTAAGAAATCTTTGGTATTAATTTTTTTATTCTTGTTATCAGTAAGTTCAGTTCTATTATCTACGTCTCCATATGATGTTGAATCGTTATTTCTTGTAGAATTTCTCAAAGAAGGAGATTCTCTTATTAACCCCACGAAATCATCATCATTCTCTTCATGTCTTCTTTCATGATCCCATCTATTACGGGATGATCTGTGATTTAATTGCCTAAAATCTCTATCGTTTCGTATAAATAATGGTCTTAAATATTTATCATCAAATGATGTAAACCAATGCTTCTTTAAAATTTTATTATTTGTTGTTGTTTGTTGTAATTGAACCCTCACTTCAGGATTTCTATTAATACTTCCCGAATCAGATACGAATGATCCTTGAGAGCCTGTTCGATTATGTCCGTTATTACTCTCCCTTACAATATCGCGATATCTTACTCCGTAATGAACTTCGTTATCATATCCATCACTATAATATTTATCGTAGTTGTCGTCGTCTTCATCACTATCACTACCTTCTTCTTCAACTCCGGTTTGTACCTTCATTATTTCTAATACTCGACTAGTTGATCCTCCAAATACAACAACACTTAATACGACAACTACAAGAACTGTTGTTCTCATCGCGTCTGCATTTTCACCCTCTAATCCAGCTGCTAATGCAAATGCTACTGCTCCTCTCAAGCCTGCCCAGAATAACATTACTGAATACTTGAATGGAATAGGTTCACCTCTATTTGCTTTGTTTCTATATCTTGATACAGTATTGATTAACTTTGAAAGTGGAAATACTGCGCTATATCTTGATATACAGATAATAATCTACAAGGATTTTTTAAAGAAACGAAAAAAAAAAATAATAATAAATGAAAAGTGTAATAAGTTTTAACCACAAATCCACAACACGTAACAGATACATACCGATGTAAAGAAAATAAAGAAGGGTTTATACTCCAAATTCAATTGTGTGAATAACGTCAAGCCTAAATAGATGAAAATAAAATTCTCTGATAATTTGGCAAGAATATGAAACATATATTTTGTAGTGCGTTTTGTGCGTAGTGACATATTATCATACGTGTAGTGTTTCAATGTTATACCACAAAACAACAAGGAAACAATTCCTATTTTTATAAAGAGATTAATTAATACTAAATAAAATTCAAAAAAAAAGTGTTGTTTGATGTACAAACCTGATAAATGTAATCCGTTTGCGAACAAGTATGAAGAATATGCCATCAATGCCATGAGACATGATTCTATGGAAGGATACTTATATAAACGAGAATGCTTTAGCATGTAATTAAATTAATTAAGGTTTAATATTAGCAAAGAAATAAAATCAAATATATAATAATAGTTAAAGGATATCAATGCACACGACACTCCAATAATAACTCCAATTATTAAAGAAGTTCCAAAGTTAAGGAAGAATATAAAAATACCATGAGTTATATTTGAGAAATAAAAATCTTGACCTCGATATTTTTTTAATGTTCTAACGAGAGAAATAAGGTTAATATATATATAAAACTATTAATAAAAAAGAATCTCACAAATGAAATTAATACGAACTCATAAAGTACAATGGAAACAACATCATTCAAAATACTTTCTCCAAAAACTATAGAGTAAAGTTTAGGATCAACTTTGAGCGATTGGAATATGGTAAGTACGGTTACCGGATCGGTTGCTGATAAAACAGATCCAAAAATCATTGAATCTAAAAATGAAAGTGACATTGAGCCTATTCCTATAGCTGATATTATTCCAACTAAAATTCTTTATAAGGAAGAATATTAATAAAAATTATAATTAAAAATTTTTAATAAAGCGGTTTAATATTTACCCTATGACTAAAGCTGATATAAAAGTCCCTAAAAACGCAAACGTAAGAATTGTCCCAAGATTTTTGAAGAAATTTCCCTAAACATGAAATGATTCGTAAGCAATACAAAAAAAAAAAATCAATGAAATTATTCAAAATGTTCACCGCCACTAAACTTATTGTTAAATATATTCGTACCTTCTTCATTTCATATCCAGTATTTAAAATAATAGGAGGAAGTAATAAGTTAAAAAAATACGTATAATTAAACGTAACCATATCCTGAATCATTGATCCTGGAGACATACGAATAATCAATCCCACTAACATTCCCGCAAAAATTGAAATTACAGTTTCGTGTAATGCTCGTATTTGTTTGCGTTGTAAATAATAGGAAGAAAACAATGATAGTATTATAAGAGAGGTTAGAATAAGTAATGCCCAGCTCGAATAAAGCTCTTCTTCTTCAACTGGTGGTTTCTCCATGACTGGTGACTAGTTGTCTAAAAAGAACTGAGAAATCGAGATTCCGGAACACGTTGGTAGAAGTGTAGCCGCAACTAAATGAAAAAAAAAAAATTTTAGCTAATTATAGAATCGCTATATTACTAATCAGTAGATTTGTACAACCGTAAAACTGTATGACAGGAGACTAATTCGGGTCGATATTGTAAATTTCAAGAATTGAGCCACAGAGTCGAAATTACTTTATATAGTAAACACAGCCAACCCGTATAATTGCAAAAGTATCGATTTTTGATAGGTCAGGGGATTATTTTTTGATACATCAATAAAAAGTAGAATAAATTTTATCAAGAAGCATACCGCAACTCTATCAAAGATCGATACTATTGCTATATATTAAGTTTATCGACAGAACGTTTATACACAATTTTTTATTACTGTATCTTTATTATAGGTCAAAGTTTTTATATTACACTCAAATTTTACCAATATAATCAAAGCGAACCCTTTTTTTTTATTGCATTTTCAATTTCCAATTGAAGGTGCAGTCGTGAGAACGAATGAATTTAATATTTAAGAAATTATGGAAAATTATAAAACCGATCCTATCCCTATTTTCTGAAACAGGAAGGTGCAGTTGTAGATTGCTTATTCTCTATATTTTATAATCGTTTCTATTTGCTCTTATTAAAAAGAATTATCGCCCAAAAAGGTAAATGATTTTCATTAATTTTAACTGATTTTCATAATTAATTTCGCTGTGACGTTGCCGAAGATAATCTCACGCGTGTACAACACATTTCAGTTTCAATATTTTTTTGATATTATTAAGATATAAAAAGATAATTACGCAAATTTTTATATAAATACCGTATCTCTTCCCTCCCTCCCTTCTCAGTCATCAACATTTTTTAAGGAAAAAAAACACATTCTTTTTAATTTCATTAACATATTATCCCTCTTTTTTTCGTTAAATTTGTTTTAATAAAATGAGAGGTATTAAATTTCTAATAATTGCCTTGTGCATTTTCAAAGTTATTGATGCTGCACCTGCCGCACAAGCAGATACAACATACACAACACCTCCAGAAACACCTCCAGAAATACCACCTACGGAAACATCTCCGGAAACATCAACACCTTCGCAATTACCTCCGCAAACGCAAAATGCAAACCTCAACTTCCCTATATCAGGTAATGGAACTTGTGGTGTGGCAAATGGTTCTCGTTGCCCTGATGGATTTTGCTGTTCTGCTGGTGGTTTTTGTGGTGAAACTCCCGGTAAATATCTTAAATTCTTAGAGTAAACCGAATTTCAGAATAGATTTTTTGATTTAATTTTTTCTATTAAAATTATATATTTTATAGAACATTGTCAGACTGGTTGCCAAGAAGAGTATGGAGTTTGTGGGGTTCCAGATAGTATTAGAAATGTAGGCTTCCAATTTAATACATGTACCGAAAATAACACCCTCGCGATTACATTTGATGATGGACCACAGGAAGTAAGTAAATTATACAATTCACCTACAACTTTTAATGAACCATAATATTTATTACCACTTTTTATAATATAGATTACGGAAACATTGCTTGATAATCTTAAAGAAAGAAATGTGAAAGCCACATTTTTCATGAACGGACATGCATATCAAAATCATTGTATTTATGATTACGCTCCCATTGTACAACGAGCATTTAAAGAAGGACATCAACTAGCTTCACATACTTGGTCACATCCTCATTTACCACTATTATCAGAAGAAGAAATCCGTTATCAAATAGAATTTCTTGAAGTAGCATTCAAGAAAATAATTGGGGCAATTCCAACTTATTTTCGACCACCATTTGGCGAACGTTATGGAGTAGTACAAAATATTTTAAGAGAAAAAGGATATAAAATGATTATATGGGATCTTGATACTAACGATTTTAAAGAAGATTTACAACTTGCTACGGACCTTTATAATACTCAAATAGCTAAATTACCTGAACCTAATCCTCATATCATATTAAATCATGATAGAATTGTGACCACTTCCACTACTCTTGCACCTTTTGAAGTTGATGATGCTCTAAAAAGAGGTTATAAAGTTACTACCGTTGGTGATTGTATAGGAAAACCTGATAAAGATGATTGGTATAGAGATATCGGTAAACCTGAAAAACGAGATGATACTTGGAAATGTACTATTGAAGATATGCATGGATTTGAGATGGAATTGTAGTAGCTAATAAAATTTAATATTGAATTTAGCTTATTTCTTTTTTTTTTCTATTGTATATTATTTGTTTATTTGACAATTTTTTTATACATAGTTCATATTAGAAAAGTCAAATACTTTATTTATAGAATCTACAATACACGAATTTGTATTCGTAGCAATTGATAAATGTATCTCTTTTTTGTTAAAATTTAATAACCCTAATAAACAAAATTAATTTAAAATAGATAAAAAAAACTAAAATTACACATTTTATTGCTGTTTTTGCTAACCCAAATGCAGTAATGATTTAATGAACTCTTAATTGATAATTAATGTTATAAAATCTTTTTGTATCAACGCGAACGTTCTCGAATCTTCCAAAAAGTTGCATGCTTGTTTGTTTGCTTGGTGCTGATTAACGTACAGTCTAGGGATTGGAATCGATTATCGAATCTTTGTAGATTCGATTTTTTGTTCCTTATAAGATAATCAATTTTAAGCTTTAATAATTAATTCTATGATCAGTAAATATATAAACTCTGAATTAAAATCGTAAAATCTATTAAGAAATTATATGTCGTTACTAATACCCAACTATCACATCGTTGCCGATCATTCGCCGATCATTTCATCATTTTTAGCAATTATCGATCAATTTCTTTTTTGAAAATATTTTAAATCATGCATTTTATTTTTTTGGATGTAATGTTGAACTAATTTTTTTTGTTTAATTTTAATTAACTCTTCAACAAATGAGATTCGACTTTGATTCGATTATCGATTCCAATCCCTAGTACAGTCTCGGTACACTCGGTACAAAGACCTTAGTATCTTTTAATTGTTAAAACAAAAATAGTAACTTTAATGTTATCAATGAACCTATATTTGGTTACAATAAATAGAAATTAAATAAGATAAGCGGTACGTAATGTCGTAATGTAGATACACAAGGTTTAAAAACATATCTTAAAATAAACTTTACCATAAAATATTTATAACTTATTATTTGTACGTTAAAAGCTTAACTTCTTTCTCTCATACTGTCATTATTAACAAAAGTTAAAACCAAAGAAAATGGCTGATAATCCTCCACCACCTCCAAACCCTTATGTTGCTAAAAGACCAACAGATAAATGGAGACATAGGGGAGTAACATATTGTAGAGTTTTTGGACAATGGGAATGTGAAATGTGTAGAAAAAAATGGGATAGTGGGTATACCTGGGTGGCTATTAAAAAGTACGAACAAAATCTCGATGTTAGCCACTTCAAGAATAAAAAGGATCGAATGTATCAAAGATGCTTACCTTGCAATAAAAAAAATCCAAATAAGCACGAGGCAAAACTTGTATCTTTTAAACTGCTAGAAAACAATGTTAAGTTAGTAAAAGGTCCTGGACATATAAGAAATCTATGTGGAAAATGTAATAAAGGAGCAATATGTGATAGGGCTAAGGTTGGTTTAAAAAGTTTAAAATTATTATTAAACCATAAACAATAGAACTAATTATATATGTTTATGTTTTACACTATAGAAAAGATAAAGACAAACGTTCCAAAATCCGTCCGTATTTCGTTTCCTAATATTCATATCGTTCATTTGCTGTGATTAGTAACTATTATTTTCGTTAAAATACAACTATATTCTTATAAAGTATATAATTTTTTGAGAATTTATTATTATTATATTATTATTAAAATTGAATTTTTTTTAAAAAAAAATTCTTTTTACACTTTGAATATTCTGTGTTCGTTAATTTTTTGTCCTTTGAAACAAATTGTCGTTGTGAAATAAAATAAAAAATAAATCTGCAGCTCAGCCGAACAGCCGAGATTCAATGAGTGATTGTCTTCATTTACTGACAATTTTAGAACAATTTGGTCCCCAGTAATCATGTGGGGGTTTTTTTTTGTACTATTTTATACCTTTATATATATATTGAATCCTAATTTAAGTATTTTTGTATCCCAAAAATCATTCCTAGAAACAGAAACCAAGGATAAAGAGTGATACCGACGAATTTTAATTTTTACATATTAGTATAATCTAATGAGTACTAAATGAGTACTATAATTAATATATTATAGATATTGTCGGTGGTATTTACATTGGTTAACGTTAACAAGACGTTAACCAATATATGTAAATATAGCACCGTACAATAATTACAATATTCGTATTATCGTACGACATATTGTATTTATCAATAGACTTTTTCTTCCTAATAGTGTAATGGAATTTTTGCAACAAATTTTGCGGATATCTAAGAAAGAAATATTTGTCATTTCAATATTGTACGCAAAGTAAAACATTTCTTAATTCCAAAACGATTGAACGACCTTCATCATTTACAACAAAAGAATGAATAATTTACAAAGTTAATTTAGGAAATTATTAATGATAATTCTTAGTATTTGATAAAATTAAGATTTTGTAAAATGTCACTTAAACTAATTCTTTCTCAGTGTTCGTCTTTTTTCTTAGTTGGGTACCTAATAATTCAACTTGTATGATTTCAAATTTTGGAAAATTCTGACATAGTTAACAAAATATTATGAAATGCCCTCTCCCCTCAATATTTATATATACTGTATGATAAATTTACCTTTTTTAATCAAGCAATTAGCGTCAGCGCAAAAGATGCTGGTGACGAAACACTGCAAAAATTTTATTGTAATTCATCATCACGTGGCCAGACAGGGCTAATCATCTACCCCAGTATCGCCAGAAAATTTTTTCACCCACGTGACTTTGGCCGGCATTATGAGATTTGGCTGGAATTAAGAAATTAACCATGTGACGAAATAACGAGTGATAAATAGGAATTTAGACACCGAAAAAATCTCTGTCCCCAGAATACTTGTAAAAAATGAGAAAGTGGAGGGATGTGACATGGGTGACAAATTATTTAGGGTCACGTGGAAGTGAAAAAATTTTCTGGCGATACTGGGGAAGATGGGGCTAATCCAAAGGGAAAAATTTTTGATTTTACCAGAGAATTTTCTGACGCGGCTTCGGTTTTTTAAAAAAATTTATCGGAAAAATTTAATTTTAGCATAATTTTATTTTTTAAAGTTTCGAAGAAACTGCCCCAAATTACACACCAATGATTTTTGTTAATACACCATTATTTCTACCATTATTTATTCACATTAACTACATTGGCATTTATAGTTTACAACATTTTTAAAAAATTTTGTATTTTCGTAAATTTTGAATATATCGTAAAAAAAATTATCTGATTATCGTTGTATTATCGTAAAAAATCATTTTCAAAGTAATTTACCTCTTAAATTTTTTTTCGAGAAAAAAACCGATTGACAAAATACTGTATATCGGTTTTTTTTTTCTAAGAACACCACCAAAAAATTTTCTGAGTAAACGTGGAATTGTACTACTAATCTAAAATTAGTAAAAAATATCGAATAAAATAGAATATTTTTCACCTGTTTTTTCCATTATGTAATTCCGCTTTGAAATGTATATAATTTATTTTTATTATAGTTTATTCTATCCTATTTCTTATTTTTTTATTGTATCTTATTTTGTTGTGAAAATAAAAACGCGTTTTTTTTAAAAAATGGGGTTTGTTTTTTATCGTACCTGCGTTATGTCGCACCCCTATAATATGTTACATATAAAAGTCAAAATGGCATTCTAAATCCTTTTTGATATATTAAGAGAACTTGTAGAGCGGTCATAAATACGCATAGTATAAGGTTTCTTATAGTACATGGTAAATGCATAAGGTCTCACGCAAGGATTTTTTAAAAAATGGGAAATCTTAACGAAGTCACGTGATCAAAATGATCGACATAATTAATATATAAAAATTACCAAAAAAGAGGAAGATGCGGACGTTAAAGATATTCACTTTTTAGTTTTTGGGCAACAGAGTTAGATTTCATTTTACTATACCATAGTTTAAACACAATATACCTTCAAACTATATCATTTACACCTTAAAACAATTTAGAATAGTGTGAACCATTCCACTTATGACAGCGGTATTGACAAGTGGCAGTTTTTAACTGAAAGCAAAATACGGACGGACCTTTATAGGCCTCTTTTCTTTATCAGTAGCGTAGTTTTACTGTTAGAGTAGTTCTCCTCGGAGGGTGAGGTCTTTTCATCTTCATGACGAAGGGATGCATGACCACCACACCTCTGATAGAATAATATTTCACTACTTGTAGTTGTTTATTTCTATCATGTATTTTTTACTGGTTACTCCTCTCTTTGAAATAAAATAAATAAAATAAAATAAAAAAAAAGGAAGATGCGATATATCGCAGGTGCGAAAAAAAACATATTCCTTTTTTTAATTATTAAATATATAAAATTTATTGCAAAAAAATTTTTTTTGTAACCTTGGGAGTATAAAAGTGGGTTTTTGGTACGAAATCTCAAAATCATTTGAACGACTGACAACAAAATCTCGACAATCCAAAATCTTGACTAATCAAAATCCACAAATCATTATACCGACAAGTTGATTATCCCGACAGTTTTAGATAAAATTTACCCACATTTAAACTAAATATTACATATTGCAACAAATAATTTTATTAGAACACACATCATTAGATCTACAAAATTGTTGTTATAATGACTTGGTCAGGATTTTGGATTGTCGAGATTGTGTTGTCGATCTTGTGTTAGTGATTGTCGAGATTTTGATCGGATACCAAGTGGTTGAACTGTCAAGTTTTGAAGAAGACTTTTCTATTTAATATACTATAAAAATTACAATTATTTTAATAATTATATAAATAATATAAAGATTTATTGTTAAATTTTTAAATGACAAATAAATAAATTTTGGGATCATAAGGAATATTTTAAATAAACGTTTCTTTGAACTACAAGTATTTTTAAAATAAATTTCCCTCGCTTTATTTTTTCTTAAAAAATTTGTACAAAATAATAACTAATAAAATTCGACAGGTCACGTTACCTAATTTTTTGATGAGTGGACAAAATATATTATACTTTGTAACTAATAATAATGAAAAAGTATTAATGGTTACAACTCGACATAAAAATAACTATTGTATCAATGATTATATTCTTATTATTGCAAATACATGCAGGGTGTCACAATTACGAGTGCCAAGAAAATAACTATTGTACTTAGTAACGAGTTGTACTAAAATGCCTGATAAAATACGATTAATAAACATTAATTATTTCTTAAAATTATAATAAATGATATTTTAATACCCTTGTTATTACTCAACTCATATTTATTTTCTTTTAACTTCCTTTAATTACAAATACAAATTCCGTTCATTACAAATTCAGTTAATTACAATATATTATCCTATTTAATTAATCATAATAATATATGATTGAAACAAGTTTTTTATAATATTATTAGATTCAAACAAAAAACTAATCATCACCATCACGCCATTGTGTTAAGATTATTTTGATTGAATAATTAGTAACTTTATTCGATTAGAGTGGCCAAGAACCAAGTAACAATATAAACAATACTGTAATAACAATACTATTTAAATTTTTTTATTCTTTATTTTTTATTTTATTTTTGTATTTGTTGTTTTCCAAATTTAGATGAATGTTTTAAAAATCTTATCGGTAAACTAGCCGATTAATGCACGTAATGCTAAATAATTTTAATTATCGACTAAAAGCTAAAAATTTTTAAGTTTGTACAAATCGAATTTAACATCTGCAGGAGCATTTGTTGATCGTTTCATTTATTTTTACATAGCTCACCATTATTAAAATTATCGTAAAATAAGAATGAATCAGCAAATTTAAGTAAACCCCTTACATATTGAAAAGTATCCAAGTTTGTATTTATGTAATCGATCTAGTCCGAATGGAATTTTTTTTTTTTTGTTTTTCTTATGAAGCAATGAATTTCGTGGAATTCGGGTTCAAATTAAACCGAAATATGATTCCTTTACATGTAATATACGTTAACAAATATATATATTTTTTTTTTTAAAAAAAAAAAAATAGAGAATAATTATGGATAAAAAAAAATAGAGAATAATTATGGATTATGAAATAATTTTTCAAGATCTAGAAAAATTTATCATACTATACAATTATAATTTAAATAAGATTATTAATAATTAAAATATAGTAGTTTCACAAAAACAAAAAAGTTTATCATTTTATTTTATGTTTCGAACGGTACTAGAACTTCTAACTTCTATTAAATTCTTGGCTCTTGGCTGAGACTAAATGTATACTAACGTAAACTTTGAAAGTTTTTAAAGGGGACGTTCTTGGCTCTAATTACGATGATCAACTAATTTTTGTTAAATTCGGCCAAGATTTTGTGATCTGCAAAACACAGTTGTGCAACTTGCTTCGGAATAAATTTTTAGATCTTTTGGATTTTTGTGCGTGTAACCATATCATATATATGATAGAATAGATTTGATATCAAATTTTCACACACACAAGCCAAGGGAAAGAATTATGTAAAAGTAAAAGATAAGGAGATGAAGTAATGAAAAAGGGGGGAATCGCGTTTACTTTGACTGCGAAAAACAATTCTAAACGCGGTATTATTGTAGTAATTATACATAAACAAATCTTTCTTTCTTTTTTTTATTCGTTCGCAAGCAATTAAAATTCTTCAAAACATTACATACGCCAAGGATATGTCCTGATAATTTATTGGTTATCATTGAAAGCTTAATTTCGAATGCACTAATAATTATATATTTATATTCAAAATTTCAAATTATGCAAATGACTTTAATTTAAAATAGATAAAATTTAAAACTCGTATATTACCAAATCGGTAAAGATTATTTTGATGAATTTTTATATAAATATGATGCTTCTTTTCTTTCAGTTTTTTTCAAGTCAGCTTAATATCTTAAAAAGAAAAAAACAAAGTTACATATAATAGCTGTCTTATAAAAAAAGAAAAATAGAGATATATTATCCCAATACCCTTTAGAAATATTTCGATCAAAATCTCGTAAAATGAAGCTTTCTTACACTCTAATTTTGGCTATAAATTTAGCCCTTTTCATTGCTAGTTCCGTTGCCACACCAATTGGAAACATAGGAAATGGTGTTATTAATAAAAGAGGCGATGATGATGAACCAAAAATTCCTCCACCTCCTCCTGGTAAATTTCCTGATGGTCCCAAAGGTGGAGATTTTGATGGTCCAAAAGGTCCCAAGGGTAAAGATTTCGATGGTCCAAAAGGTCCAAAAGGTCCAAAGGGTAAAGATTTCGATGGTCCAAAAGGTCCAAAAGATCCTAAGGGTAAAGATTTCGATGGTCCAAAAGGTCCCAAAGGCAAAGATTTTGATGGACCAGAAGGTCCCAAGGGTAAAGATTTCGATGGTCCAAAAGGTCCCAAGGGTAAAGATTTTGATGGTCCAAAAGGCCCAAAGGGTGAAAATTTCGATGGTCCAAAAGGTCCAAAGGGTGGAGATTTCGATGGTCCAAAAGGCCCAAAGGGTGAAGATTTCGATGGTCCAAAAGGCCCCAAGGGAAAAGATTTCGATGGTCCAAAAGGTCCAGGTCCTAAAGATGGACCAAAATTTCCCCCTAAAGCAAAATAAATAAAATTTTAATCTAAAAAAATATTATAAGTTTATAGTATGTCATTAATTATGAATTGTTAGTTTTAGAGATATGATTTATTTACATTATAATTCCTTAAATTCAATGTATCGTATCGTATTCTATTAATATTTATTTTTCTATGAATAAATAAGTAAAATCGTACATTTATTTCAAATTAAATTATCATGATACATGGTTTTACCAACTCGTAATCAATTTACAGAGTTAGGCTAATAAGTAACTGAATGAAATTAATAATTTGCTTCAAATGGTATTAATTAATATTGCCATTAATCTTATTGTTGAATGTAATTATCTAATTGTGAGCCTTCCGTATTAATTACGTTTATTAACCGGGATCCGTCCAAAATCCCGAAACTCGAAATTTCCGAAGGTACGTTATCCCGACACTCTAAATCCCGACTTGTCTAAATCCTGAATTGTCAAAATCTCGATTTGTCATAATCCAGAATTTTATAATCCTGACACCCCATAATATTGATTTTCATTCTTTTATTAATAAATTTCAAGATTTTTCATTTCAGTATTTTGAATTTCGGGATTATGAAGTGTCGGGCTTATGAAATGACCGGATTTTGATAATTCGGGATTTTGACGTTTAGTTATTCTAATATAAAATTTTTCGTAATCTTTAGGATAGGAATATAAGTAAAATAATTTTATATACTCCTACAATAAAAGATTGAAATCTCCCATAGAAAAATACCAATAATGTACTGTATACATAATTTTTGAAATCATTATACCAACAAATTCTAAATATGTTTGAAGTTTTGAACTTGTAACACAAGTATGTTTTCTTCATCCATGTACATACTTCGAAGAATACCAATTGCTGTAGCACAAGTGTTTATTATAAGTAAAAGTAATATTATGTCACGATTGCACGTAATAAATCTTAAAAACAACACGTGACTTAAATCACGGATAAATCTCGGCAAATGTCGTTATTAAAAGTTTGAAGTTGAAAAAACATTCCACGCTTTAGAATAAAAACTTTATAATTGAGAATAAACATATTTTTTAAAGCTACAAAAGATTCAATTATTAATCAATCCAATTTCAATCCCTAATATACTGTACAATAGGTTTAATAAAAGTTTTTAATATTAAATAATAAAATAATATCGAAATAAAAAGTACATTAAGAATAAAAATAATAAATAATATCGAAATAAAAAGTACATTAAGAATAAAAATAATAAATAAATAAATATATATATAAATATCTAATATATTAAATATTTAATAGTATAAAAATAAAAAGAACTATTAGGAATCGAGATCTATATAATCGGGTGTATTAGGTGAATCTTGATGATTTTCATTATCCGAGATAAGTTTATACCAAGCTTTAATTTGAGCTTCATCATCATAAATTATATTTTCTTTATCTATGCTCTCATTAAACCATGAATATAATTTTGTATCTTTAAGTTCTTGAGATTTTTTTATCCATTTTTTCATTAAATCAGGATCTCGATAATAACAAATATATGGTGAATTATTATATGATTCGCTGAAGAAAGGATTATTAAGCCTTTCGTAATCATCAATAAGTTCTGATCTATATATCAATAGCCCAAATTTACCATCTTCTTTAGCGTTATTAAATGTATCACTAAAATAAAATTTTAAAGGTTAGATTAAACATAATTAAATATGCTTTTAATGATTATAAATATATATATATATTACTTACTTCATCAACGCAATGATCATATTTAATAAAATAAGTACTAAAATAATACTTGCTATGAATGCAAATAATTTTAATGGCCAATAATCATAATCACTTAAATCAATTGTGCTCCAATTGTAAGTGGAAAGTATAGCATCTAATGGTGTATTAAAGGGATTATTAGGAGTTCCTTCCGTTAAATTTGAAGCTGATGAATGTAAATCAACAATCGATGGAAATCCAAAAAGAATAAACCTATTCACAGCACATAAAAGACGTTAAAATTATTAGAAAGACTTGAATATGAGTAATATGTAGAAAAATATTAATAGTTACATTGAATGTCCAAATCCAACTATTAAAACGAACATAAATGTGAAAAATGGCAAAACTTTTTCTAAAATACTTCCAAATATATATATATTTATTGCTATTCCAGAAAATAATCGTAAACATAATAACTTTTAGAAATTAAATAAAAATAAATTAATATGAGGATCAATTTTTTAAAAATAAAAAAAAAAAATGTAATAAACATACCATTTCAATCCAAAGTATTAAGGCAGTTACTGATGTTGCGAAAATAATCGATTCATCATCGATCTCATTAATTATAATAAATGTGTTCGCTAATATTAAAGAAAATACAATCATACCCAAAATGATACTACATAAGTCAAATATGTTAAATAGAGTAAAATATTTGCTTCCATATTTCGACATTTGCTTAATTTCAATTGTCAACAAATATATTCCAGAATAATAAAATATTACGACCATAATTAAACGATAGTCCTTATTTTTATCATTGTCACTTAAATACAACCAAGAAAGAATAGAAAATAGAGTTAAAAATAAAATGTAAAAAATTAAAGGTATCATACAATAATCTTTCGTTTGTCTCCATCTTGAAATTATTACTGTTTCCATAGACGGAACATTAAAAAATGAACTCTTATTCTTCTTAATTTGAAGAAACGGGCTAAAATCTTTATTATCCAGATCCTTATAACTAGGTGGTATTAATACTTTTATCCACCAAAAAGAAGTTGATAATTTTCTAATTAATTTTCTAAATATTTCTTCTTTAACAATTTCCCCCTTTATTTTTGAATAGTAAGTTGTAAAATTTGGAAGTGGGACCATACAAATATCGGGTAATAAATCATCTCTGTAGATATAAAAAATATCAATAATAAGTTTAACGTAATGAATTAGTTTAAAATGACATTTACCTTATTTTTTTATATTTCATATATTTCAAAATAGTTGAATAATCTGTTGATATAAGCTGAGTAAGTGGTATATATACTTTTAATGTATCTTGACTATCTGATAGTGTATCAAATGTTTTAATTGGAAGATTATATTTCATTTTTCCAAAACACGGTTTATAGTATAATAATTCCACGTAATTAGCTATTAAATAATGATTATATTTAAAAAATGCAATAAATTAAAATAACAAAAATCACTCAGTTATATAATAAGTATATACCATAATCATGTTTAGATAATTCTGGAAGAATTTTTGTAATATTAATCATCCAACCAATATGACCCATGGAATGTTCAGCATAATATTCTAATAGATATGCCAACATAACAGCATCTTGATCTATAGATTATAAATATTTAGGATCAAAATACATTAAATTACGATAATAAAATAAGAAAACGCTAACCTTGACAGTATTTCAAAGCTAGTTCCAAATCATTAGCTGATCTTAAATCCGTATCTTTTAATCCTAAATCTTCATTCAATTTCAAATCATCATAACATGGGTAAGAACCGTATTTTTGTTGAGGTCTGTGTAACTTTTCAGCATTTTCGAAAAGAACATACTTAATTAAAGAAAATGAACGCGAATAAATTAAATATGCCATTAATGGATATTGAATCTCCATAAGTTTCCAATAATCAGGATATTTTTTAATAAAATCCTTAATGATATTTGTAATTCCACTAACAAACTTTTGATTTTTTTCTTTAGAATTAATACTATCAATGTGTTTATATAGGTAAGCAAGTGATTTACACGCGTGAATTATAATAGTAATCATATTATCTTCAATTTGAAATTTAGAAGCTTTCTCAAATTCAATATTGTCATCTATTAAAATATAAACAAGATTCGAATTTTCAAAATTGTTAAAGTCATTATAATTTTCATAATTTTGATTTTTAGATTTCCATAATTGAATACTATTTTGACCAGTTATAAGAAGAAATTGCTTATCATCATTAAGAAATCTACCGCGAATTTTCTTTTCATTATTAGTATTCCATGGTTCTAGTTCATGTGAATTACTAAACTTATGTCTCCTCTTATTGGTTACAGTATTATTTTCTCCAAAGGGGGACTTTTTTATATTTATATCTGATATAACCCTAAATTGACCATCATAACTCTTTTCATCATTGTCGATAAGAATAACAATATTACCATTTGCCTTTGTTAAAGTATGATAATTATCATCATATTTCAATAAAGTAGTAATTTCATTATCTGATAATTCAATAACTTCTTTAGAAATAGGAAAATAATCATTTAAACATCCTGATATAAGCCAAACATGAAATTTAATTTCACTTTCTTTATCTTCTTCGATAATGAATAATTTTTCATTATTTTCAATAAATTCTAAAAATTTAATTTTATAAATATTATTATTAAATTTTTTTGAAACAACTTCAAGACCACTTTCCATTAGATAAATTGTAATAACATTATCTCCATAAGAATAAGCAAATAATCTTGAATCAGTTGATACTGCAAAAATTCCGGGTTCATGGGTTTTTGAAATTAAAGAATCTTCTTCTTTACAATATCTGTAAAAAACATTCACTAACTGTGAAGTGTTAATATTATATATTTCAATACTTTGTATTTGTTGATAATCACTTGTATCGACCATTAAAAATTCCTGATATCTAGATTTCAAAAGATATTTCCAATTAAATATTGCACATTCGACGCTTTCTAATTCTTTAAATAAATTTTCAGGTAATATATAGCAATCTTCTTTAAGTACAATTGTATCTGTATTCAATTCATTTAATTGAATACTCATTTTCTGCATTTTTATACAATTCATGCATACAAGTGTTACATTCTTTGAAGAATTTTTTAAAAAACCAACAACTCCACCAAGACGATACTTATATATAGAATTATCATCATCGTTCATATTTATATTAACGTCGTTATTATTGTTACTATTTTCAAATGAATATTTAAAAAGCTTTGTCGTTCCTTCACTAGAAACCAAGGATAGTCGAAATTGTCTATCAAAATCTTTTTCAATATAGGAAGGAGAAAAGAAATAAAAGATGAATGGATAAGAATTGAAAAAGAGGTTTAGGTAGGTGAAGAGAATAACCCGACTGATAATAAAAAGAATCAAATATAAAAAGAAAAAGAGAGGGGAAATAATAAGGAAAATGAAGAAAAGAATTCTAGTATTCTTTTTTAGTAGATGTATTATACGAACAAATAAATTTTTTATATGATCAATGTATCGTCTTACGACAATTAATGCTATTTGATATTTATTAATTTCATAAATTCCATTCGGATTCATATCTTTTTCAGTAATACAAGAAATTGCAACTAATCCAATATCTTTATAAATGGTATCCGAAACTGCTAAAGACCATCCAAGAATATCGTTAGGTGGTTTCTTATCAAAGAACTTTTTCCTATCAAACCGTATTTTTGTTTCGTCGTTTGTCGCCACTTTTGTAATCGTTATAAAACAGCCATCTGATAAAAATACGTTAGAGGAAGGTAACATTTTTTAAAATTAAATACTAGATGGCTAACTTACATGGATTAAATGTTGCTACTATCGAACCGTCTGGGCTAATGGCCACATAAGTAATTTTTTCTTCATATGCTGGAACTCCAGTCGTACCACGTTCTAGATCTCCCGATTCCGTCGTATAATCCGTGCGTTCGTTTTCATTCATGGTTTCTTTTTTATATATATAAAAAAAAATATATATTATGAAAAAAAAAAAAAAAATTAGACAAGTATCAGACATACAGTATTTAAGTGGTTAAAAAATGTCGATCCTTCCTTAATTTCTTATGGTAAACCATTGTATCAAAAATTCTGCTTTTTCCGGTAAAGTGGCCTCATTATTAAATTTAGTAATTTTGAATGAATTCAATTATAGGATAATGATTCAATCTTATCACCAAAAATTTATCATAAAATCGATGAACCTAACTCGATTATAAAACATTTTTTTTTTTTTTTTTTTTTTTTTGATAGATATTTTTTTCTTAAGTTCCATTCTATTTTATTAGTAAAGGATTTAGCAAATTATATAAAATTTCTGGTGAATACAAAATTTTTAGGAACTATTTTCCTTCTTGAGTTGAAAATGAATAAAAATTTATTTATTCAAAATTTATTATATTTTATTAAAACGTACATTTTTCTTAATGAACATTAAAAATAGTAACTTGTGATAAGATCGAAATGTTATTGTGTCCCCTAAAAATTGTAAATTTTCTAATTTTCACAACTTTTCATGTACCCAGGGGAACACCTGTTCAAACGAAAAACAGCAGAGAGGCGGAAAATATCTTCCGTAAATAAAAAAAAGGACAATCATAAGAAAATAAAAGGATATTGTCGGTTCTTAAAATTCAAATTAGGAATTTTCATTGAAAAAAAAATTGATGTTAAAGTGGTATGAGATTATTTAGATTATTTATCACATAGGTCCTACAATGATAATCATCGTACGATTGACTGGAGATCCTATCAATGAGTGGTACGGTGAAACATACAACCGATTCTAAAAATAAATAAACTTATTAGTCAATAAAATGTTTTAAAATAAAATTTTTTTAAGATAAAGTATGATATCACAATTATCATATGTTTTACATAAGCTACAAAAAATTTTTTTTTTTTTACTTAAATGTATAGTCGTTTAGTGAATGGTGGCAGACAATATGGACAATATGGTATTATATTAGGTAAAGAAAAAGCTTGTTGTATAAGAAAAACCAGCAAAATTCGGGTGAATTTTTATTTAAAAATATATCCTCCATTTGAGTATGGAAAAGTTTGCGTATTATTACTCCGAATAATTAGTTCTTTGCGATGCGAGCGTATCATGAGTTCATGACTGTCACGTGATTAATAAATAATGAATTTACAAGCTTAAAATTATACGTAATATTTGATAGTGGAGTATAGAATAGACTTTTAAATATCTGATAAAATTATTTGCAACAATTAATTTTAAATCGTTACATAATTGAAAGAATTCTTTACGTTCGAGATAAACAAAATATCGCCAAAATAATTATTTCTTCCAATTTACTGTATATAATTTCCTTGCTTTGGGTGACTCAAATTATTACACTATACAATTTTTTATTTATCAATATTAAAATATCATTATAAATTTTTAAGTTCCAGCCGTAAAAAGATTTGGACAAAGAGAGTTTGTGCAATTGTTCAGTTACACTTTCAATTTCGTTTTCAGTTTTAATTTTTATCTTCAATTTTTATTTTCAATTATATTTTGCATCTTTGTTTTCAATTTTATCTCTAATCCATTCATTTCTTTTAGCCCTATCTACTCGTTCACCATGTTATTCCAACCGTTTTTGAACCATTTTGTGAGCAAATTTTACCAAATTTCATTTTCATCCCAGGTTGTAAAGACTTTCACAGAATAAAGTTAATAAAGTTATTTGTTTTTTTTATAATTTTTACGAAAAATAGAAAGAGAAGAAGAATTATATTCTTTGGTAAAAATAAACCGAGTTCGCGTACAACCAGCCAAAGAAAATCATGAAAATCTTTCCTTTTATAGATAATGCCTGGTGGAAAGCTATTATCTTTTTTGGATATTGACCGAAATTATCATAATTCCGGCCCTGAAAACATGCGTACAAGCTTAGTAAAATATTTTTGGCTGTCTCCTGACCTTTTAATATATATTTCGGGTCCTATCCAACTCCTCTGGCAAAATTTTCTCGGTATAACATAAAAAAAACCACATATAATAGAGATTTCCTCGGGAAATATCAATGTATCGAAAGGAGAAAGGAATATTTTCCATAGTTAATCTAAAAGCGGCTAATGTAATAAATAATGGATTAACATATTAACATAATCTTAGTCGAAAAAAATTAAATGATTAAAAAATAAACACAGTGTTGTTGTGAATCAAGTAGAATCGAAAAATGTATTTTTTTTAAAAAAAACTTGTTAGATTTAGACTATTTTATTATACACTATTTATATTTTTGTTCTTTATTTCCGAATAAAAGTTTAAAAAAAAATATTTAAACGAACTTCGAGTTTATTTGTTAAAACGTTATAAACAAAGACATAATTTTGAGAACGTCTTAAAAAATTTTTTTATCTTGCTTTTTCATTGTTTAATTTACAAGGATAAAGTTACGGTTGGGATTATATCATTCTATCATTATAAGCTAAAAAAAACCGGTATCTTGGATTATTGTTGTGAGATAATGTGTATCATTTGGGATTCAAATCTTTTTATTATCACAAATATTTTTGCTAATCTAATAATATGTGACTATAATCTATTAGTAGTTATCTCAACAGTAATTTGCTATTTTAAGTTGATCGAGATAGGGCAGATCCGGACCAATAGAAACCAAACGTCCAGACTTTTTTTGCTAGACCAGTAATTTACTTTTATTCAAGGGCGAAGAAAAGGCCAGCGCTGATGATTTTGATCTTGCTGTAAATAACTTATTGACAAGTTCTATTCAATTGATCCCATTTTATTTGGTGAAATTCATTTCATCACTACATAATTTATGTTCGGCAGGACATTTTTGAGTTTTTACGCAATTGATGGTTCAGAAAGTTCTAAAAAGAATTTAACACGCTTAGTCCCACTACTTACAGATAAACTTGATTCAGTAATATCTTAGATAGGACTATTATTTCTCGTGCAGTTATTAACATAGCGCGCATTTTAAGGTATTATCCCTAGCCTACTGGGAAGAGGTAAAGGTTGGGAAAACCTGAGTTTACTTTTATGATGACTTAACGTTAATAGAAAAGAAAGTTGCTAAAACGGATCTTCCCTATACTGAAGATTTTACTTCTCGCATCAATTTTTTATCAGAAATGTATGAATATCCAAAAAGTTATAAAGGTCTACATCATCAGCTTAAAATAATTTCAAGCAGTTAAAGCAGAGTGCCACGTGGCTATTATGAGTCTTGTATTCAAGATAATCAGCATCAAACTTGCCTTCTCCGAAGCCTGCAAATAGGCAAAACCTATGGTAGACGCTAAATTTCCTTTGCGATAATAGGGTATAGAGGTCATTCATTATACGAGACCCCATTGCGCTGGTGGTTCCCTTCATCTTATAATTGACTATCAAACTCCTTCTCACTGTTAATGAACTGCGGCTGATCTACAATGTTCAGGGCACTTACTAATGATGGCTGAGGTTTTAACTCTCTTCCGTCTCCAATACACACCTATCCTTTCTTAATAAGGCTGATATGTTTACAGCTAGCAGCGATTCATTTTTCGGTACTAAGAAAGGTGCTAGAATTGGGTTAGATTCGATTTCAGGGATGTTAAAAATTTTTTCTGTCTCCTGTACTTGAATCTTCAGATCCTCAATTTCATGATGCAAACGTTGATTAGCTTTAACCCTTTCGTCTGCTCTCTGCTCAGATCTTGCATGAAACAGGAAAATTATCTCTATTATATTTAAGTAGTTTCTGCTTGAAGATATCAAGCTCGCGCATAACCTGGTAATTAATCTCAACTTTATGATTGCGGGCAGCGTCGAGTCTGGTAGTACCTGTATATAAAAGTCATGCGGTCGAACTGGGCCTAAAGTGTTATCGTGTTATGCTGTTCTACAGGTATGTGCAGTTTGTATAACCAGGCCTATCTGTATGGCAATATAAAAAGTAGTAGATAGGTCGGTAAATTAATATTAATCCGCCTCGTAATATGTGACGCAGTATTGAAATAATTATGATCACATGATGTAGATCATTTTATTACGAAACGAATCTGAAAATCATAAGCATTAATAATAATAGTAAATATGATGTAACATTAAAGGATTGATAGTAGGCTATTCTGTACTAGCGCTAATCTGTACGGTACCGTACTGTACCGTACTTGTCCTATATATATTATATATTATAGAGCCAGTACAGTACGGTACAGTTAATTTTTTTTTTATGTCCAAATAACTACGGACATTAATGTCCAAATAACCACCATAATTAAATGGACATTGGTGAAATGGACATTGATATCCAACCATTTTATGTGTGGTTAATTGGACACCAATGTCCATTTAATTATGGTGGTTATTTGGACATCAATGTCAGGTGATTATTTGGACACCAATATCCATTTAATTATGGTGGTTATTTCATTCTACAACATCGCAAAAATTAAAGTCAATATCGACAAATATCGCTTACTTACAAATCAAAAATTGGACCCCGGTTTAAAAGCAGTACAACTTACAATTAACAATCAATTAGTAACAGTTGATATTGTTCCAAAAAATGAGGGTACTAGAATTCTAGGATTATATATAAATCCTTTAGACCGTCATCAACAATCACTTAAAAAAGCACGAGCGATAGTGGCGTCTCATGTGAATACTATGAGAAAAAAGAAAATCACACATTTACACGCCATTTACATAATTAACAAAGTTATTTTTCCAAAATTAGAATATATATTACAACACACAATTCTTAATTATACACAAACACAAAAATTAATTACTCCTTTAAAAAAATTTTTCAAACATCATTTGTCCCTAGCATTAAATATAGCAGATAACATTATATATAATAATCTTTTTTCACATATAGACAATTTATTCGATTTATTAGTTAAATTGCAACTTAATACCATATCAGCATTATTTAATACAGACACATTGCGTCAAATAGCCATTCAAAAATTAGATATACTAACAAATGAATTATGGTACCCAGGTATCCCCAAAAATATTAACAAATATATAGGAAAACTATCTACACCAAGCTACTTAGTAAAAGCCTTAGGATTGATTGAACAATACCAACTACACATAGATCTGACCATAGACTATAACATAACGGGAGGCTATACACCAATAGTCGATTATTTACCAACTCTTTCGTCCTCAGATTACAAGTCATTAAGAAACAAAAATATTTTATATATGGATCAATTAGTCTCAGCAGATGGTAATCATCTACTCATCTGGAACGAAGTAAAATTCCAAAATAATAATAATTTTAAAGGCCCGAAACCACATTGGTTCAGACTATTGGAAGATTCTTATACGATAAGTAATTATCGTACTTTAACGTACCCATTAACG
>QZLH01000614.1:8824-56815 GCA_003833135.1 Oehlia diaphana
TAGCTAACACAGATTTTTAAGGGCAACATAAGGCCTACCATATAAATAAATAGTGCCGATAAAAGCATATGTTATGAAGGAGCTGAGGACTTCGCAATTCCGAGATCCTGCTTCAATTTGTGAAGATTTTGACAATCGTCATGTAAATCATTTTGTACAAGAATTCAAAAGTAAATTTAACAAAGTCATTTCATCCAATGCACGTGCTATTCGTCGTTTAAGAAAACGGCATGTGAAGATGCAAAATGTTGAAAGTGTGAAAGTCTTCCCTATTGTCATGACACAGCATTAATATTTTGTCAGAGAATACACAAGAAGGTTGTAAGTCCTATCCTTTATTTGTCAACCACATATCTCTATAAAAAATGAAATGTGTTAAATTCATTTTATATTTGTGTTCATGTGTAAAAACATCTAAAAAAGCACCATTTTGTCCGATTTATGTCTTATTAAAAATTAAACAAAATGGTGCTTTTTTTAGACATTTATTATACATGAGCAACAAATTTACACATTTCGTTTTTTATAGGGGTAATCTTTGCTTTTTGTTAGATAAAATATGTGCTAGTTCGAAATTATTAGTGGAAAGCTACTTAAACTATACTTTCATTATTTGTAAATATCGGGTTTCGTAATGAATTATTTATAATCAATTAATTCCACATTATCGTCAAAAGTTTCAGCTATAATTAAAACATATACATGTGAAAAGCAATGAAAGCGACATGATGTATCATTGAATTTATTGGTCTTTTTGCAAAATGAAGGAAATCTGCCGGAGAAACTAAAAATGAGTAAGTTTAATTAAGTCCGAGAAACATTTAACTAAAAGTAGACTGTTCCGATGGTTTCTCCTTTTATGATAAAGGACTTTTTGTTGATCGAGCTGAACTTTACGAAATCAAAAAAGAAGATTGTTTTATGAAATTTTAGATGGTCTCATGGTCATTTGGTTAACGGAGTACACAAAAAGGGTCATTCATAATGTCAAGAAAATCGACTTGCTGAATTTAATATAAATAAGAGTACTGTCCACATTAATAAATCGTTATAAAATTAAACTTGCCAAAGAAAACAAAATGAAAATGAACGGAACTATTCTTCATCTTTTTATCTTGAGTCTTTTGTCCTTCTTCGTCTTTAACACCTTCGCTGGTTGCGGTCCTACTTCCTGTACATGCGATGGTGGCCAACCGCAAGGCCAATACTGTGGTGGTAAATAATACTTGAATTGTCTTCGATGCTTGATTTCATTTTTTTGTCTTATTTTGATTTTCTTTTCTTAGGTGACTTTGCTGATCCTAATTGCAACAGTACTCATGTCTATGAATGCAATCCACAAGGTGGAGCATGTGATTATGGCATTCGCGGTTCCTGCGCTTCCTGCGGTTGTTTGCAATGTCCTTGTTAATTACTATATATGTATTGCTTATATAATCATAAAATAATAACATTATTTTATTAGTTCTACGCATGTATATTTTATGATGTTATTAAGTATAGTATTATGTTTGACTTAAACATATTTGAAATTTTTTAACTATTAAATTATTATTATCATTGTTATTATTATTATATATTATTGTTATAAAATTTTGACTTAATAGTATAATAATAAACCATTTTGTTTGAATTTAAATATTTGTGATTTGTTACCAAGCAGTTAATTTTGAATCGATCGCGTGATGATAAATTTTGCGAATAAATTTAAGTAATAAATATTTTCAAATCGTAAAAAATTATCGTACAGATCTTAAAAAAGTATTAATACGAACTGAAAATTAGTTGAAAAAATTTTTTTAATCTATTAAATAATATTTGATGCCATAATTTAAATTTGCATATTCTTTTTAATGAACACTTACTATTACTTATACAGATAAATAATTTAAATTTGCATGAGGGTAAAAATTTAACTTTACAATTTATCCGATATTTTGTTTTTTTTTTATAAATTATACTTGACTTCAGGTGGAAAAAGCCCCTATTTATATTAATAATTACTGCAGTACAACTTTTTTTACTAAAACACTAAAAAATAAACTTTTTTAAACTTTTTTTTTCACTGTAACTATACTTCTCGATAAGATAAGATACTTTTTCAAATTTTTAATTTTCAACGAAATCTTTTTCCTTCTCTTTATCCATTTTTTCACTTCTCGCTTTTAACTACTCGGTATTCCCTTCTCCCTCCACTCGTTCTTTCTTTTCCCCTTTCTCTTGTCCTTTTCCTTTCCCCTTTACCTCGTCCTATCTAACCTTCCCTTATTCTTTTGTGTGTCAAAAAAATGTCATTTTAAATCATTAACTGTTAATGATTCTTTTTTTCTTTTTAGGCAGCATTTCAATGGTTTAAAATAAGTGTATTTTTACTTTATTTTTTTAACAGAATGTCTATTAATGTTTCGTTTTATTTCTCTTTTTTTTAGATGACTTATTGGGTGACAGAAGTATACGGTGAAGGCCCTATTCTACATGGATTTTGATAAGAGGGGTTTGAATTATTTACTCAACGAAATATTTATTGATGTTACTGGTTATCTCTTTTTTTTAGGCGACATTTCTTCAGGTCATAACGTGGGAACAATTAATTTTTTTTAATTTTTTTTTTACGCCAGGCAATTTTTTTAAAAAACTAATATTTTATGATTTGTTTTTTATTTATAGGAAACCAGTTCAGATCTTTAAAAGTCTTTGAACGCCAGATTTTGCTAAATTTTTTCTTTTTAATCATTTCTTTTAACGAAATAGCTACTAACGCTTCATTTTTATCTTTTTTTTAGATAACTCGGTTTTGGATCTGAACGTATGGGATCTCCGTCGGAAAAGAATCAATATTTGTTTAATTGTTTTTAATGTTATTTTAACAAAATATTGCTAACTTTTTGTCTTCTAGATGAAATCATGCGTAATAAGGAAGATAAATAATCACTCCAAGAATATCACAAAGCCTAACAAAACCAATTGATTGAGCTAAAGCCAGTGTCAAAGACGCGTATGATTTTTGTGGGTCAGTCACATTATTTTTAATTTGTTTAATTCAACAAATTCTTCTTGTTTTAGAAAGGTCTAGACGTATGAGATCTCTGATAATCCTGTAGAACAGCATACTCATATAATGAAAGACGTTCTATTTCCCACATTAAATATCTGGCAACTAAAAAAAAATTAAACTACAAAATCGAAAAAAGAAACCAAAATTATCAGCCAACCCAAATATGATGGCACATCTCTCAGTCAGCTAGTATAACTACCGTTCATTTTCCTTTTAATTTTGACTAATAAATTTTAGGATAGTTCTAACGAAGACAGCATGTCATGATAAGGACGAATTAATTCGGCAATACAGTAGTACACTATGTAATGCTGATATTACACCAGATCTGATTGCTGTAATGCTAAATTGGTAAGTAGACGTAATCAAATTGCACCAACTTGGGAATTACCATAATGCAGATTTGATACTCTATTTGAAAATTTATAATTTAATAATGATTCATTTCGGCAATTCAGCATTACGGTGGTATAATTCATTTCAATCCAGCATTACAGCGATGTAATTCATTTTGGCAATTCGGCAATTCGATATTTATGGTGGTGTAATTCATTTTACATCTAGGAATGGAGAAAGTTCACGGTTGATCAGTTCATTCCTTTCAGTTCAGTACTTTCAGTTCCGAATCGGTTCTGATAAATTTTTGATATGAACTGACTCAGTTCAAGCGGCTCAAATCAGTCCGTTCAATAGTATCGGTTCAGAATCATAATGCAGGCAAGCGAGTCGTTCCTTATCTCTAATTATATTGCCATGATATTTTGGTATTACCAAATTCCAACTTACCATATATAGCAATCAACAATAATGTCATGTGCTTTCTTAGTCTTCAACTTTCTGCTACGGCATTTACCAAATGGATTTTCTCTTCATCTTTCTTCTCCTTATGATTATTTTGGTCTACTTAGAACTGAGACTTCTGTTTATTTTAAGGTTTGATATTGTCTGCATCAAGAAACCTAATTTTCTGTTTTCTGTGATCTGTCCCGCGGTTAGGGATAGAATCGGTTCAAAATGAGGGGATCCGTCCAAAATCCCGAAACTCAACTACCCCAAGAACACCCACAACTATTTGTTTTTTCTAGTAATTTCTATATTATTCTTTTTTATTATAGTTTATTCTATTCTATTTCTTAATCTTATTGTATTTTATTTGTTGTGAAAATAAAAACGTGTTTTTTACATTAAATACGAAATTTAGTATTTACAATCTTGGGAGTATAAAAGTGAACTATCAAGTTTTGAATAAGAATAAGACTTTTCCCATTTAATACATTATAAAATTATCTTTTTATTACTATTATTGAATTATATAATTAACACGAAGATTTATTGTTAAATTTCTAAAATAATAAATAATTTCTTCACTTATTTTAAAACCAACAATAAATTATATAAAGTGAAAAGGACTATAACTGATAAGAAATATTTAAATTAAACGTTTCTGTATATTTTTTTTTTTTATAAATACTACAAGTATTTTTAAGATAAAAGTTCCATCGCTTCATTATTTTTCTTGAAAAAAGCCGCGAAAATTTTTTTAAGATAATGTTGTACGAACTAAAATTGACCAATAAAACTCGTCAAGTCACGTTACCGAAGATTTTTGGTGGTGTTCTTGGGGTAGTTTCCCGAAACTCGAAATCCCGAATTGTAAATCCCGAATTGTCATCATAATCCCGAATTTTTATAATCCCAACACTCATAATATTGATTTTCTTTCTTTTAAAATTTCGAGATTTTTCATTCCAATTTGAAGTGTCAGGATTTTGACGTTTAGTACCTTTGGGATTTCGAGTTTCGGGATTTCGTACCAAACCCAAAATGAGTCGACTCGAGTCGATTCTGGAACCGATCTTAAATTTAAAAGATTCTGGATCTCTTGGGCTTAAAACTACTTTTAACCATAAAAACCGTTCTGAACTTCGAACCGATTTCAAGAACCGATCAAATTGAGTCATCTGACGATCACACACCAACTATACCAACTATCATTTCTATCATTTGAAGGCCAATCAAAATTTTTTTGATTGATCATCATCACATGCACTATAAAAAATTTTATCCGTTATTTCTGTAAAAACTCCGTAAAAAGGAGCCTTTCACGGATCCATTCACGGAAAATGTAAATAATTCGATAAATTCCGTGATATAAGGTTATTAATTCCGGAAATATGAGCCCTTTATGGAAAAAAAGACGGAATATAAAAAACGGATCGACTTTTTTTACAGGGATGCTCTACTTGTGATACGTAATATTCTTATTTATCAGAGTCGATGTGGAATCGAATTAGCCATCCCTACCCGCGGTACGTGAGTGGTAGTACGTGACAAAAAAATAGACTTTGTGATATTACATATAATTTCAACACACGTAACTGCCAAACAAAAAATTCACGTTCATGTAATTTGACGCACATTTTCGTGTACGATTTTTTGAAAACATCTAGATTTTAAATTACATCAGAGTTTCTATTGTTTCATTAGCAACTTTGCTCACTTATTCATTATTAATTTTGTATTTCGGCTTCATATACTTGTATATTCAAGTACTTTCATAAATTTGCCCATTTTACATATTTGTAAATTTAATATCGCAAGTGATATTTGTAATTCTACTGATGACAGACTGACAGACTAAACAGTTTGTCACTTATTAGGGGATTAATTAACGGTGATCAGCTACAAGAAGTAAATTAAAAATAATAGGGATATTAAAAATTTAAAAGCTTTGATAATAGAATCCAATTGGAGAACTTTTGAACAAAAGAAATAATAATGCCCAATTGCCCATATATGGAGTTATCAATCGACACCATTGATGGATTCTAATTTTCTTTTCTAAATGCTGATCCAAGTTACAATCTCTGATCTTGAAATGAAAGATATAATTCTACTTCATAAATCATAATCGTATATTGATATCTAGTATAATCCAACTTATTAATTATTAGTAATAATCAAAGGGATTTAAATCCATAGAAATAAAACTCAAATAAATTAATAGGCAAAAAATTACAGAATGTCTACAGTAGTCAGTTTTTGGATATTTTTATATACAGTATATATCCAAACTTGTCCAAAATCCATTACTAAAAATCAAGAAAGATTTATTCAAATTTGCAAAGTTATGTTTTAGAGAGCCTTTCCATCATTTGTATGAAATCATTCAAACTTACTGAATATAAAGAATAAGAGAACCCATTCAAGAATAGGGAGGATACGTTGTCCAAATCCAAGGATCCTGAATTGATCCTGAGTCATTCCAGTCAATGAGATCAATGAGTTAAAATAAGAATTCTTTTAAATTCATTATTTTGTGAAATATGCCACGATAAAAAAATCTCATTTAAGAATCTATATTGACGCACCATAAGAGTTTAGTATTTAGTTTACACATTTTATTAATTTTATAGTTTTAATAAATAAATCACTTACGACATAGTGAGCATTTGCCTTGACGCGATCTAGTATAAAAACGTAAAAAAAAAGATGATTTTATTAATAAATGAACTAATTAATAAAATGTTTTTGATTTTTCTGGTTTCTTTTGAGGGAAAGCAAAGCCTAAAATCCAATATAGTACATCAGTATATACAGTAGTATCTAGATCAAGATATTCCAGTTGCACCTGCTGTAGATGATTATTTTAATGAAGTCTTGATGTTATTAGGAGAATTGCAGATCAATTGGAGAAGATAACTTACTAAATAATGCAGTTACTTGTGAAGAAGATGCATCCTTCACTTACCTTAGAGGGATCCATCCTAGAACAAGTCTGGTCCACCCAAGAATGAACTATTAAAAGATGCAATGTTAATGAACCATTTAATAATTTCAAAAAATATTTTGTACTAAAAAATTATTGATTTATTTAAAAAATACAATGTCTTTCTAATATAATATAATATATAATGTCTTCTAATATAATATTAAAAAATATATATATATGTGATAATAATTATAAAGATAACCACACAATGATCATCTAATAAAACTCAATGATTTGAACACCAAATTGTTCATTAACATTAATATTATTTCTACTAAAAACGTTAAGATATTCAAGTTCCAAATATTTTAATGTACCACCATTTTTTATATAAGCTTCTAAGAATAAATTCATTGATAATTTTGATGGAATTTTTTTTAATTTAAATCTTTTTAAAGTTTTAGGAATATAATAACCTAAAATTTCCAAATCTTCATCTTGTAATTCATTATTTATCAAAATTACACTAACATAAATAAGTTTATTACATGATATAAATATAGGGATTAATTCAGATAAAAGAATCTTTGGAAGTTCTAAATGAACTAAAGAATTTTGTAAATAAATTGGAATCAATTTAAATAATCTAGTAAAATCACATTTTTCATGATCATCAATTATAATTAATTGATTAAAAATATTTGAAAATGATTGAATTAATTGAATTAAACTAATTTCAGAGATTCTTCTATTACCAACAGTAATTTCAAATATTTCAAGTTTTTTCAAATTTTTTATCCAAGTATGTAAATTATCAATATTTTCACATTTATAAAATTTCAAAACTCTAATATTTTTAAGTAAAATTAAAGAATCTAAAACTTCACCATTAATTAAATTATCAGCAAGATATCTAAATTCCAATATTTGTAAAGTTTCATATTGAGTTGATAATGAATGAATCAAAATATTAAAATAATCAGTTGCATTAAAAATTAAATCCATAAGAAATCTATAAACCATAAAATTTAAATTTTGAATCATATCCTCAAATTCTTCAATTCCTGATAATATGAAATGTTGTAATTTTTTTTGTGAAGTAATAAATTGAGATATTGAATTTACTTTTTTAAAAGAATTAATTTCACCATTTAATAAATAAATTAATTTCAAATTATAAACATTATTTAAAGGAGTTAAATAAAGATTATCCCCAGCAGAAGAATTAGAATTAATATTATAATAATATAATTCTTTTAATTCACTTAACTTATTTTTTCCATTAGAATCATTTAAAGTTAATAAATTAATTATTTCATGATCATTTTTTATTCCATAAGAAAATTCCAAAATTTTTAAATTATTACAATTTTTACAAATGAATTTTATAAGATGATTCATAATTGCAATAGCTGTTTCTATTGATATTATTTCTAAATCATAATCAAATAACCATATTTCTTTATTAGAATTATCACATAATAATTCTGTTTCAAACATCATTTTATGAAATATCAAACCACGAATAAAAGCAATATAATTAAAAGTTGATAAAATATTTGATTTTGGATTTTTTTTAAAATTTTTAGGAATTTGTAATAATACTTGTTTATAAGTTCTTTTTATTTCAAATTGTGGAGCACAAGTTAATAAAGTACGAATTAATTTATAATATTGTAAATAAGAAATATTATTACGAAAATGATGAAATGGAAAAGCATATAATAAAGGAGTTGAAATTTTACACCAATGTCTTGATACTAGTGTACAAGAATATAAATCTTTAGTAGATACATTTGTTTTAATATAATTAGAAGGATATTCTATAAGGTTTAAAAAAATGATTTCTAAACATTCCGAAATTAAATATGATGCCATATTTTTTGAAAGGGGAAAGAGGAAAGAGTTTAGAAAATGAAAAGTTTCGAAACGTAATAATAAAATAAATACTGTAACAATTGTAACAATGATATACAAAGCCAAATTTAGTTATATTATATTCAATTAGTCGCAATAAATGTTGATCTAAATCATTTATAATACTTTTTAAGGGTTGTGTATAACGTGTTAAATAATTATTGGTAGACTGAGTAGACGCAGCGTAATTTAGAATTGTAGATTGACGGACACAATCGCATTTCACTCGACGCAGACGACGCACAATACATTTTATTCTCATAATAAAAAGAAACAAAAGTAATAATAATAGAGTATAAAATAAAAGGCGTGTAATGCAAATTCAATATACGATTTTATTTTTACAAAAAAGGTCATGGATTTACATGTTTCATTCAGGATCATATTTAAATTTCTATACATTTATATTATTTACCGGTTTATAGGTTTGTTTTTTTCAATCGTTAGTTAATGTAATTCCTTTTAAACGATTAGACAAACAAAACAATTAGACTAATAAAACATTTAGACTAATAGATCATTTGGACTAATAAAACATTTAGACTAATAGATCATTTGGACTAATAAAACATTTAGACTAATAAAACATTTGGATTAACAAAACATTTAGACTAACAAGTGAACCATCAATAAATATTATATTGACAATAGATAATATTAACAGATTCTGAATTCAAATAATTTTATTATTTTATAATTTATTAATTACAAGGTATATTTTAAAAATACTGCTTGCTCTATTTATGAGCATAAAATAAACATTCCAATATAATGATTTCAGCTCCTATCGAACTTTTGAAAGACCTGGTTCAACTTGTGGGAAAAAAAAAATATATTCTTCATTAATATTATTTATCTTACCAAAATTCTAGCTCAAATGCTCAAATGCTCAAATTATTTAATATAACTCGTATTACTAAAAATAATTATTGCTAAAATACTTAGTCTAATTCTTCCAGTGTTTCTAAAATAATTTAAATAAATATTCTGGTCTTGAGAAAGTTAACCACTAATTAATTGAAATGAAAGAGACAAGTTATTCACAAAAAAATTATTATCATGTATAAAATGTAATAGATCTTTTGATAAATGGAAATTTATTGAAAAAAAAAAATAAGAAAATTAAATTCCTGCGCCACGTAAAAAAATTATATTATTGTCCATACTTATGCTATCTTTCTTCTCTTCTTGTTAATCCTTACAAATTCTGGAGCTTCCTCATTAACATGAAAATGAACATCAAGTAAATGACGATATACTTCTCTTTTTTCTTTCACCTTTGCCCAATCTTCAAACTTTATATTTTCAGGCCATCCAGATATCGAATATTTTGTCTGTTTTTTCCAATCTTTGTAAGGAATATTGATATTTTTTCCAGTATCAGCACCTATAAAATTAATAAAATTTAATTAAAGAGAAAAAATTATATTAAATATTTATAAAATACTTACAAAATCTTGCTTTTAAGAATTTTCTAACGGCAGATTTTAATTTGTTATCAAGATGAACATTCATATAATCTTGAGAAAGTAATTTATATGTAGGATCATCGGCTAAATCTGTCTCATCATCACAAACAGTCTTATCATCATCTTCTGTTTCTTTATCGGTTTCAGTTACAAAACTTTCATCTAAATCCTCAGAATCCGTAGATGATGATTCGGAATTCATATCTAAATTTTCATCGAATTCATCGGAATTCATACACATAGAAGATAAAGAAGAAGTAGAATATTCGGAATCAATATCATCATCATTATCAATTGCACTTTCACTTGTAAACGATGATTGACAATTCAATGATGGCGTTTGAGATATTAAGGATTCTAATTTATCGTTTTCTGTATCAATTTGTTGTTTTGATATTATTTCTAAAAGATAAGAAGTAAAATTAAGTTTTTTTTTTTGCAAAGAATGAATAAAAAAAAGAAATAAAAATAAACATACGGGAATTCCTTGATTCTCCATATTGATATAATTTTTTACTAAGTTGTAAAATATCATCAGATTGTTCAATACAAAAATCATTTGTCAACGAACTTCCAAACCCAAATGAAGAATTTGGCATCACGTTTGGTTCAATAGTAATAACTAAGAAATCCCAACCACATTCTTGATTTAATCGACAGCACTATAATAAAATACCCATTTATTTTTTTTTTTTAAAAAAAAAAAAAAATGTATATAGAAATATATATATATATACATATTTACATTCATAAATTTAAATTTTACATTTATAATAATACATTTTTTTTTTTATACCTGATACTTTAATTCTCTTAAACCATCTTTTAATACACTTATTCTTTCATCAGGATTTTGGATATATTTAACTTCGGAATAACAATTTTCAAGATTACGTTTATTAGCTTCTGCTTGATATGATAACTTTTGTTCCGAGGACATCAGGTCCCACATTAACCGTGATTCATAATTATCTAAAAAAATCAATAAAATATAAATATTATATAATGGAAATATATTGTATATATAAATACTTTTAAAACTGTATAATTAATATAATCATTATAATCACTTTTTCCTCGTAACTTTTTATCTTCAACAAACATGTTAAATGCGGTAAGATTTTTCTCCTTTCTAACAACCGGTCTTTTCTCTTTCATTATATTCTATAAAATAAAAAAAAAATAAAAATAAAAAAAAAATAAATAAATATAAATTATTATTTTTTTTTTTACAAAAAATTTTACAAACATGATCAAAGTTGATTTTGATCTATCAAATATTTTAATTTAGATCTACCCTGATAACATTTTCAGTCATTCCAAACTTATCAGAAAGTTGCTTTACTACGGAGTCTTGCCTATCCAGTTCGATACGAATAGCTTCATTTAATTCTTGAATATTCGTGGTATTATTGTTATTGTTATCCATTATTTCTATTTAAAGACCAAATAAAAGAAATTAATCAGGGGTTAAATAAATGGGTAAAATGATTCAAACTAAAAATTAATTATCAAAGTTATGGAGTTTGGGGGTTTTTCATTTAAAAAAAAAATTTATCTCACGAAATTTATTAAAAGTAAACAATTTGGACTTCAAATGATCGCCGACCTGTTACACGTTACCCTTTATGTAATACTGTCTTACTTTCGGCTGAGTTAACCAAAATTTATCCAGATCTTCCGAATTCAGTTAAAAAAAAATTTTTTTTTTTTTTTTTTTTATTTATTTGTTTTTTTATTGAATATGATTGGCTATGAAATTTATAGATTTTTTTTTTTTTTTCGAAAAAAATAAAATAACCTTTTTAAAATGATTATTATATGACTATTTCAACATTTTCAATATTTCAGCGTAACAACACATTTTATTATGATCATTTTTCTATTTTCCACATAAAATTCATAGAAATTTATAATGGTTTCGAACAAATGTTACAATTCATATGATATCCAACCATTAGATCATCTAATACCATGCGTTAATTTTTTGGTCATACGTTGATTTACATAATTATATAATTATATATATAAATAATGAAATCATTTCTCCACACCCCCCTTTTTTTTTCTTTTTTTTTTTAAAAAAAAAAATCAAAAATGAAAACTTTGGAAGCTGATTGTATTTTAGAAGTATTGAAAAATTTAAAAAATGAATATTCAACATTATATTCATGTTCATTAATTAATAAATTATGGTGTTATCAAACGATTCCAATTTTATGGTATAAACCATTTAATGAAGAAATAACCTCAAAAAAATCAATAACGATTATTAAAACATTATTAAGTTGTTTTGAAGATGAAGAAATTCAAGAATTTTATAATAAAGAAAAGATTCAACTTGAAAATCATATTTTTAAAAAAAAACCATTATTTGATTATCCAAAATATTTACAAAATTTTCACGTATATAATTTTAGGATGACATTTAAATTATGGATCTCTAATAATTTATCAGATATTAATAATGATATAATGAAATTTGAAATTCTTTATCAAGGTTTAATTAATTTAATTTTTAAACGTACAAAAGGATTTAAAATTTTAACTATTCAACCTAATAATTATAATAATAATTATAATAATTTTGATAATTATTATAATAATTGGTTAAATTATTCATCTTTATTACAAAATAAATTTTCAATAATAAATTTACAAAAATTGAATTTTAATTATCAAGTTAAAAAAGGTGTGGAATTATTATTCGTTAATGAATTATCAAAATTATTTAATTTATTAAAACAATATGTTTTAAATTTACGTCATTTAATTATTTCAATTAATTTTGGTAATAAATTAAGATATTCTTCTCAAGTAATAATTTTATTATCTCAATTTATTGAATCACAAAAAAATCTTGAAATTTTAGAAATTAATGATTTTTGGGATCCAAGAAAATTCTCTCCAATATTTGATGCTATTAAATCACAAAAAAAATCTTTAAAATATCTTTATTTAGAAGGTTTAAAAAATTTTGTTCCTTTATTAAATATTTTAATTTATTGTAATAATTTGGAAATTTTAAATTTAAAAGGTTTTGCTCAAATGGAAGAAAATATTAATTTTAATTTTAATTTTAATTTTAATAATAATAATAATAATAATAATAATAATAATAATAATAATAATAATTATCATAATAATAATATTAATAATAATTTACCAATTAAACATTTATATAGTTGGGATGTACCTTCATATCTTGATATTAACGATATGGGTTTATTATTAAAAATGATTAATCTTTCTTTAATTACCCTTGCTATTGATAAAGTTATTGATAATAATTTATTAGAAATTATTAAAAATTTTTGTCCAAATATTCAAAATTTATCTTTAGGTTTATTTAACGCTTCATTTCCTGAAATTTTACCTTCTTTAATTTGTAATTTACCTCTTAATCATTTATATCTTGATATTTTTGGTTATAATTTTTCTGATGTTTTAATAGATTTAACTAATTCTATTCCTTCAACTGTTATTTCCCTTTATATTAATTTTACTTTACTTCCTAATCAATTAGATTATTTTTTAAATGAAATGAAAGCAAAACCAAAAATATTAGGAATTATTGATAAATATATGATTAAGAATGATCATTTAGAAATTATTATAAAATATGCAAGAATTCATAATTTAAAAGAATTACATTGGTTTGGAAATCTTGATGATGAGATTATTAAAGATAATATGAATGAAGCGAAATCAATTATACCTTTAATATGTTATCCAATATATAATTTTCTAGGTAAGTGAATAATGGGTGAATGGGTGAATGGGTGAATGGGCGATTAGGGATAACGTATTTACGTATTTATGGGAATTTATGTATGTATGGAGAAGTAGATAACGAAAAAGTTCTAATTTTATAATTATGAGTGATTTGGGGGAAAGAATAACGAAAAGGTTCTAATTTATATGTTTATGGTGGGCGGTAACGAAAAGGTTCTAATTTATGTATTTATGGGGAAGTGATAACGAAAAAATTCTAATTTATATAATTATGGGAAAGGATAACGAAAAAGGTTCTAATTTATATGTTTATGGGTGGGCGGTAACGAAAAGGTTCTAATTTATGTATTTATGGGGAAGCGATATCGAATTTACGTGTTTACGTGTTTCTGGGGAAGTGATAACGAAAAAGTTCTAATTTATATAATTATGGGAAAAGATAACGAAAAAATTTCTAATTTATATGTTTATGCGTGGGTGGTAACGAAAAAGTTCTAATTTATGTATTTATGGGGATGCGATATCGAATTTACGTGTTTATGTTCTAATTTATATAATTATGGGAAAAGATAATTTATGTATTTATGGGGAAGAGATGACGAAAAAGTTCTAATCTAATTTTGGGTGGCAACAAAAAAGTTCTAATTTATACTTTTTTTTATTACAGATAGTAAAATCAATTTTTAATATCGATATATTTTACTTTCGATATACTTTTGATACACTTTTGCTTTGCCGAACTATCCGATATAACTATCCGATATAACTATCCGACATAACTATCCGACATAACCAATCGACATAACTAACCGACATAATTAACCGTCATACTTTTTTTCCGTCCGCAGTAAGATCACCTTTTTTTTTGGTACACAATACCACCAAAATTGAACCTATTTCGGGAAATCCGGAAAACTGTACTAAGCCTATCATTATAAATTGAATGTATTTTGCACATCTTCACATTCTATTCTTTACCTTTTTCTTTCCTTTTTTTTTTCCTTTGAAATTTTTTTTTTTTCTCTCTTTTTCTTTTTTTCTCTCTCTCTTCTCTTCTCTCTCTGAATTTTTAAAATAAAAATAATGAAATTATTGAATTCAGATATAATTCGAAATATAATTTTATATATAAAAGACGATAAAGCATCGCTCTTTCGTTGTTTATTAGTGAATAAAACATGGTGGTCTCAAACAATTGATATTCTTTGGAGTCAACCATTTCGACTTCTTTATTCTTGTATTTCAAAATTAGAGGATTCACCTACTTGTAACTGTAAATTTTTAACTAGAAGACGTCAAGCTTCTTCATTAATTAATATTTATATTACTTTTATAATTTTAGAAAATGAACAAGATTTAATTAATAATAATATTATTAAACAAGGACAAATTTTAAATCCTATGCATAATTATATTGATTTTTTAAAAAATATTGATATTCATGAATTTGATTTGGCTATAATAGATTTTTATAATTTTTATGAAATAAATTTTAATGAAAAGATTCAAAATGATAATGATATTGATCCAATTATACCGGAAAATTTTTTTGAAGAAATTACATCTAATTATCATACTACAAATGAGAGTGAGACAAATGTGACGAATACGACGAACGAGACGATTGAGACGAATGAGACGAATGGGACGAATACGACAAATGAGACGAATGAGACGAATGTAACGAATGCGATGAATGAGACGAATGAGACGAATACAACGAATGTGACAAATGTGACAAATGTGACAAATGCAACGACGAATGCGACAAATGTGACGAATGAGACAAATGAGACGATTCAATCAGATCAATCAACATCAACTGAAATAATTGAACAATTAGATTATTCGGAAATAATAAAATATTTGGCCGATCCAAAAGTATTGATGGAATTAAGAAATACTATTTCTCAATATCAAATTATATCAGAAATTATTTTGAATTTTTTCATGAGAAAATGTAATAATAATTTACGACGACTTTCATTCGACGTAAATCAAATTTATCACAAATCTATTTTTAATCCATGTAAAGATTATCAACGTTATTCAACGGCTTTATCATTATATAAGAGAGGTGTAAGAGATAATCCTGAATATAAGGTGGCAGAAATTTACTTATCATTACCTAAATATTTTAACGCGATAAATTGTTTATCAAATATTAGGGAATTGATTTGTACGACAAAGAGAAATATGTCAAATTTCTTTTTATCATTATCAAAATATGTACATAATCTTGATAAATTGGAAATAAATATTGATCATTCAGTTGAAGCAAATTATTTAAATTGGCTTTTATCAAGAGAAAGTTCTTTTTTAAGAGAAGAAGTTGCAAATTTAATTAAATTAATTCATAAACAAAAAAATTTAACCCATTTTATATTACATAATTGTCCAGTGGATTTTTCTTTAGTTATGGAAGAATTAAAAGAATCTCATGCAAAAAATTTAAAATCTTTAAGTTTAATTGGAATTAAATTTGAGGATCAAAAGATTTTTTTTCATTTGGGAGCTTTTTTATCACTACAAAAACTTTTATTATATAATTGTAATTTTAATAATAATAATAATAATAATCTTAATAATAATGATAATGATAATGATATTTATAATGATAATAATTTCGATTTTATTATTAAAGAAAAAATATATTTACCTAATCTTAAGAAGATTGATTTAAATAATTCTTTTATTCCTCATCAATTCTTACAATATTTATTACAAATTTGTTCATCAAATTTAGAATATTTAGATATTGGGAAAAGATATTCAAAATATTCATTAATTGGTTCAAATTTTAATCCTATTCAATTCATTTCAACAAATTTTTCTAATATTAAATTTCTTAAATGTGATTTATTACCTTTTGAAAATAATCATTTTATAAGTTTATTATCTTATAATAGTTATTATATTCAATCTATTATTTTAGATAATTATGAAGAAAGTAATAATTTCGCTAAATGTTTATCTATTTTATCAGAAATTAATCTTGATAATTTAAAATATTTTGGTATTAGAGGAAATTTTATATTTTCGGAATTTACTTTATCAAAATTTTTGGTGAATAATATTAGAAAAAATAGAGGTTTACATTTACATGTATTGGAATTTACTAAAAATATTTGGTTTGATAATGATTATTTAAAAGAAATTCTTAAATGTTTGGATAATGGTTTTACTTGTAATAAATTAATTATTACAACTATTGGTGAGATTAAACCTGAATTATTGGTTAAAGCAAGGGAGAAGATTAAGGTGGTTCAATGTGTGGAAATGAGAGGTTGAATTTTTAAAGATTTAATTCGTGTATTTAATTTTAAATCACGATCGATATTAGTCACGTGACAAATATAGAACTTTTTTTTTGTTTTTTTTTTGTTTGATTTCGATATTCTGTTATGGGATATACGCGATTAAGATAGATTTTATGTTTCTTTATGTAACCTCCAAAATGTATTACCCAATTTGACCATAGCGGTCGCCTTTCTAAAGTAAAAAACATTTTAATGATTTCATTCGTTTTTAATAAATAAACCATATACATATTAAATTTCATTATATGATAATAATCAATTATTGATCCTATGTCAATCCTGTAATCCTGTATTTGGACGAGCAGAAATAACTTTAAGAAACTTGTGGCGTGGACGCGTGATAAATGATAGAATAGATATACGATACGGGTAAAGGATTTGATGGTAAAATAGTATTAATAAAAATTTACAAGGGATTGGCTAGAAATTTTATACGAGGTAAAGACCATTACTTTAATCTTCTTAAACTCCTTCGCAATTATTCTGGACGCTCCAGTTCTCATAATAAGATCAATACTATTTTGAGGATTACCCCAATCAGCGGCACCTGGATCATCACCAATGTCATCAGGTTGCTCATCATAATCTTCGTAATCCGCTTGTTGAATAACACGTCTCTGTAGTTGGTATACAAACGTATTTATTAATCATAAATATATTTTTCATTAGATTAAACTGCGAATGACGTATAACTTTTGAATGGATCGAATATGAGTTATTTTATAACGTTGATTTTCTTGCTAAGAGAGGGTTCGGTATGGCTTATATAACTATATTGAAGGATAGTTATATTACTTTGAATATCTCGCTAAGGGAGGGCTCAGTACAGTAATGAAAGATGGTTGAAGTTGATGGAATGATGGTAAGTAGCATTATTTACAAAATATTAACTTGGGATTTTATACGAGGCAAAGTTTCTTATTTTTGTATACGGCCATATTTTATTAATCAAAAATATATTTCATTAGACTAAATTGCAAATGATGATCGAATATGAGATATTTTATAATTTCTTGCTAAGAGAGGGTTTGGTATGGCTTATAAAACTATATTGAAGGATAGTTATATTACTTTGAATATCTCGCTAAGGGAGGGCTCAGTACAGTAATGAAAGATGGTTGAAGTTGATGGAATGATGGTAAAATAGCATTATTTACATTAACTCTGAATTTTATACGATGTAAAGATTCTTATATTTGTACACAGCCGTATTTTATTAATCAAAAATATATTTCATTAGACTAAATTGCAAATGATGATCGAATATGAGATATTTTATAATTTCTTGCTAAGAGAGGGTTTGGTATGGCTTATAAAACTATATTGAAGGATAGTTATATTACTTTGAATATCTCGCTAAGGGAGGGCTCAGTACAGTAATGAAAGATGGTTGAAGTTGATGGAATGATGGTAAGTAGCATTATTTACATTAACTCTGAATTTTATACGAGGTAAAGATTCTTATTTTTGTACACGGTCATATTTTATTAATCAAAAATATATTTTCATTAGACTAAATTGCAAATGATGATCGAATATGAGATATTTTATAATTTCTTGCTAAGAGAGGGTTTGGTATGGCTTATAAAACTATATTGAAGGATAGTTATATTACTTTGAATAAATATCTCGCTAAGGGAGGGCTCATGAAAGATGGTTGAGGTTGATGGAATGATGGTAAGTAGCATTATTTACAAAGTATTAACTCGGAATTTTATACGAGGTAAAGTTTCTGAGTTATTTTAACTTTGAATTTCTTGCTAAGAGAGGGTTCGGTATGGTTTTAAAACTATATTGAAGGATGGTTATATTACGTTGAATTTCTTGCTAAGAGAGGGCTTGGTACGGGTTATAAACTTATGAAGGATGTATATAGATATAAGTATTAAAAGTTGACGGGTAAATAGATTATTTAAAGATTCACAAGGCATTTACTCGGACAAGGTAAAGATGATTATTATTTGGTATACAAATGTATTTTATTAATCAAAGATATATTTTTCATTAGATTAAACAATGAATGACGTATAAATCGAATATGAAATATTTATACGTTAAATTTCTTGTGAAGGAAGAGATCGGTACGGTTTATAAAACTATATTGAATTACGTTGAAGTTTTTGCTAAGGGAGGACGGTTTATAAACTGTAATTAAAGATGCGTTTATTACTTGACACAGATATTTAAATTGACACAGATATTTAAAGAAGTTGGTGGTAAAGTAGTATTATTTAAAGATTCACAAGACATTAACTCAGAATTTTTTACAAGATAAAGATTAGGACATTCCAAACTAATAATTAGTTTTTCGGTAAAATCGGAAATATTCGATATCACTCAATTTCGGAAAAGAGAGAGGGGTGCTTTAAACATGTTTGAACAAAAGTAAATTATTTTTAAAAATAGAGAGGAGACGGCCTTATTATTATTCTGGTACACAAACACAGAGAGCTCGGTATGATTTATAAAATTATAGTAAAAGGATTTTCATGGAATTTGAAACATATATGATGGAATAGCCCCACAGTATAAAAAATTTATCCGTTACTTCTGTAAAAACTCCGTAAAAATGAGCCTTTCACGGATCCATTCACGGAAAATGTAAACTATTCGATAAGTTCCATAATAATAATGTTATTAATTCCGGAAATATGAGCCTTTTACGGGAATATAAAAACACGTATCGACTTTTTTTATAGGGTAGATATATACAGTTAAAGAAATCGATGGTACACAAGGCATTAGCTCGGAATTTTTATATGGGGTAAAGATGGTACACAAACGTATTTTATTACATTTTTCATTAGATTGCATCAAACAACGAATGACATATCACTTCTACTATGAGATATTTGAATTTCTTGCTAAGGGAGGGATCGGTACGGTTTATAAAACTATATTGAAAGATGGTCAGTTATATTATTTGAAATATAATAATAAATATGATGGATGAGTATTATTTAAAGATTCACAAGGCATTAACTCGGAATCTCATACAAGGTAAAGATTATTATTATTATTATGGCACACAAACGTATTTTATTAATCAAAATGATATATTTTTCATTAGATTAAACGACGAATGACATATAACTTTTGAATGGATCGAATATGCGTTATTTTAATTTCTTGCTAAGGGAGGTGATCGGCACGGTTTATAAAACTATATTGAAGGATGGTGAAACATAAGTATGATAATTAAGGAGCTTTACCGGTTTGAAGTTGATGGTAAAATATTTTTATAAGTGAATTTTAGTATAATAACGTATAAAAATATATTTTTCATTAAATTAAATTGCATTAAACGACAAATGATGAATGGATCGAATATGAACGTTTAATTTCTTGCTAAAGGAGGCCCGGTAAGGAAACTATATTAAGGGATGGCTATATTATTTAAAACATAAATATGGTGGAATAGTATTCACAAGGGCGAAGCAAGTGTTATTATTTGGTATTTTGTTGATCAAAAATATATTTTTCATTGCATCAAACAACGAATGTTGTATCATCAGTTATTAAGTTGTACGATATGTTTAACAAATAATCTTCATGAACTTTGCAGATAATAAAATTATCCTGGATAAATATCATCGTGATATCTCATGAAAAATGACTAATTTATTGAAATTTTCATATTAATAACGAAATATTTAACATTTGTATTACTTGATTTTGTTAAATATAGGATCAGAAAATTAATCGAATTTTTAGATTACACGCGAGAATTTACTATTTATTCGTTCGGAATGATAACGATGAAGCATTTCCTTTTCATCCTCCGAATTATTAACAATAAGAATTTGTCGAGGCATAATCACTCTTGTTCATATTGGGGAGGTCGTCCGAATACTATCTGTTTATAAAGATGATTAAAGATGACTATTAAATCGTGATTAAAAATTGACGAGAAAGATAAATATAATCGTCAAATTTTATTTTTTGTATCGTCTTCAAAGATCCTGCAAGTTATTTGTTGTACTTTTACAAGCAGATTATTTAAAAAAAATCCGTTAATCGAAAAAAAATTGAAAAAATATTTTTTTTTTTGTTTACCATTGTATACCATTAAATCATAGACATTTTCTTAGCCCGGAGCTTAGCCTAAAAAAATCATCGATGTTTTTTTTTAGTTGTAAATAAAAAGTCGAGATTTAGTAAAAATACAATTGTGCGACAAATTTTACGGCTTAATCTTCTTGTATCGTCATTGAAAAGATAAATTTTGTGCATGATTCATCAACTTTTTGGCAAAAAAAAAAAAAAAAAATCCCTCAAATTATCAACAGTGTAACCTATGCAGCTTACTGTATGCACGACTGCGGATTTTGGTGCCCCTTGAAAAGATCGTTGGTTCTTTCGGTAATTTACGTGTTAAGGATCTAACGTAAGATAATAAGCACTTCCGATACTCATACTATTCGTTTATGTTCTTATTGTTGCACCACGTTATGTTATACAAAAATTCTTTCAAAGAGGAAATTGAAAAATGAAAAATAAGTAAATTTTTTGTTACACAATGAATTAACATATTTGGAACTTCACTATTTGTTGTTTGATTATAAAAAGATAAGTTCGATAGACATAGTATTTAATTTATAATTGGCTAAAAAAAAAAAAAAAAAAAAAAATTTTTTTTTTTTTTTTTTTTTTTTTTTTTGATGCGTTCGATATAACATGTACCACTATTTACATTGTTTATTTTTACACAAGCACAAAAGTTTTGTACTAATATTTGTTTGTCATCGGACCATTCGGAGCGCACAATTATTGTTATTTATATAATTTTAAACGATATCTCTTTATCAAGAGAAAATTCTTCTTAAATTCTAACAAAAAATATTATGTTACACAATTTAGTCATCATTAATTAATTACTACCTGTTTGTTGTATCTTACGGAAACGGTACGATTTTCTGGGATAACGTGATTATCTGGCGGAATGTTTTGAAATGATAGAAATGATTTAAGCATTTAAGGATAAACTTTCACATGAATATATATCTAAAGGATGTGATTAAAAATACCATGGTGATGCCTACTTCGTTCAGTTGAATATCAGTTGAATATAATTAATATAATAAATTTTGATCATCAAATTTCATTTAATTATCATTTAAAAGAATACGTAAATAAATATTTTTTTTAAGTTAGATCATCCAATTTATATTGATTCATATTATAAAAATAAAAACCTATAAAACTAATGACCTAAATATAATATTTAAAGTTAAAATTTGAGCCTGAGAAATTTTTTTTTAAAAAAAATTTTTTTTTTTATCATTTCTTTTTTTTAAAAAAAAAAAATTCAAAAGTTTTTATATATTCATTTAATTATTTATTTATTTAATTAATTATTTATGTTTTTTTTATTTCTTTTGAAAAATTAAAATTCATCATGTTTATTAAAAAGCTTCCTTATATTTGTCAACAAATGAGAAAGAAGGAATATGATACTTCTTCGAATGAAAAGATCTTGAACGAAAAAGTTCTTAATGAAAAACCTAAAAATCCGTCAGTATATGTTTTTCAAAGAGCTCAAGGTGATTTCACATTAGTATCAAAACACAAATTTCGAAAATTTCAATATATACTTCATCATACATGCGCTACGACCACGACCGCAACCATATGCCACACAAAAAAGTCATGTGAACATTTCTTTAATGATAATATATTAAAGTCGGATTTATATTACGATATTTGTTCTGGTATAGAAAATTCTCAATCAAAATTATCTTGTTTCATTAAATTCTCGAAAAATCCTAATTGCTTTTTAGTCAAAAAATATATTAATAAGGAATTAAATTTGGGATTATATGCTCTTAGAGATATTTACGAGGGGGATGAATTATCAATATGTAATAATATTGATAATTTATTTGAAATATTTAATGAATTTAATTTATTATTCCCTAAAGAATTGAACCCTTTTAAAATAAATTTTTTACGTTCACTTTATTTAGAAAAATTAATAGAGAAATTAAATATTCATGATTTAGATAATTTTGAATTGAATTCTCTTAATATTTCTTTGGAAGAAAGAAATTTTTTAAATAATCATCCAGATTTGATTTCAATCACTCAATCACTTGAATATTCAATATTATCACATTTCTCCTCATCTAATCTTTACCCTTCAAAATTATTAAATTCATTAAAAAGTAAAAATAATTTAAATAAAATTACTTTAGTATCACTCACAAAAACCACTTTAAAATTATTTAATTTAAAAAATGATTATTATAATCAAATTTATTTGATCCTTTCTTTAGAACATTTCTCTGTTACACTTTCACAAAAACTTTCCATGTTATTAAATTCTTATCGTTTATTCTTACTTTGGATAAATTGTGAGCATAAATTTACTTATGCTTCTCGTATTGAACAATTTATCATTTGTTATGTAATTTCTATTAATTCTTTGATGGAAAGTTGGATTTCAATTAATGATTGGGCTAAATTATTAATAAGTATTGATGTTTTAATAGGGAATTGTGATGATGATATATCAGAAGAATTGAAATGTGAGAAATTTATTGAAAGGTTCAAATATTTACAATTAAGATGTTTGGAGTGTGTGGAATTCAAGTGCATGGTTACTTTATGCGCCCATTATAAATTTTTAAATGAGATTTGTGATAAATTTAAAATAAACAAATTAATCTAATTTATTGTAATTATTGTAATCAATTATAATTAATATAGTATATAATATATATATATATATAATATTTATATTTTGTATTAAAATAAAAAATATATATACATTTGACATTATTTAATATTTTAAGCACTGATGAGATTATCGTTTCTTGTACAATTTGTTATTTCAACGATTTTCATGTTTCATATTTAAATATCAAACGGGAACGGAATTTGAATTTAAGCGCTATATAAAAAATCCATTATCTGTTATATCAGAAGGTAAGTTTAGGTTATATCTGATTTTTTGTTTATATTAGATACCTTAATAATACCAGTTATTAAAATTTACTTGCGGACTTGCAAATATTGTAAATATTGCAGGAATTTTGTGGAAATATCCAAAAAATTTCCTTGCGAAATCCACATATGCATTTTTAAATTTTACAAGTGGAAAAAAAAAATCACATGCGTCCCGCAAGCTCCACAAGTAAACTTTAGACACTAAATAATGCAAGCTAAAGCGTTCACGTATTCTTTAATCCTTGTTCGACCAGAGATCAAAAAACAAAACATCCACCCTTCTATCTCAAAATTGTCGTCTAACGTATTAATCAAATGTAACGCCAATATTTTAATTATCAATTAAAATATAAAAATTATGTCCTTTTTAAGTATACAAAATATTTACCAATCGTTTGCACTTTATTGTACTTTCTCAAATATATATTGAGTTTCACGAATCCTGATACCATAGTGTACATAACAATCCTAAATCCAGACAATTTTTGGGTATATCAGATATGATATTAGTAATTCTGGCTAAAAGTCATGTGATGATTTTTACTCAGTATTATTAGGTATTTTGGCACTAATAATTAGTAACAAATAGATTTCATACACTGAAAAATTCTAAAAGTAAAGGGCATAATTTATTTTACATAATAGTAAAATTTTGTATTTTACTAATTTTGCTATTTAAATAATAAAAGTGGTAAAGTATATAATAAATAATAATAAATATAAATAAAATTTCATATATTGAAAAAATTCAAAATTTTCTAAATGTTATAAAATATATTTAAAATACAATATATTAAATTATTAATTAAATTTTTAGATGTTATATTAAAAAAATACTATAATTAAAAGGAATATTATAATTTAATATAACATTTAATATTACAATAAAATCTTGTTTACTTATAATAAAGGTCACTGTAGAAAATTGTCCTTTTATTAATGATTTTTACCTTACTTTTTTCTTAAATTCTATTGGTTAATTAGCTAAAAAGTAATAATAACATAAAATTTTCTTTTATAACAAAATATTTTATATATGATTTTTATCTTAAGCCTGAAAGTAACCTTATTGAAAGACATATTACAATAATATTATTACTTATATTTTTTAAGATATGGATTTAAAATATAACTTAAAATAAAATACCATATTTTGCAAAAAATAAAAATAATATATTTGATATGATTTTAGCCAGAATTATGAAAATTTTATAGGATTCTGCCTATTATTAAGAAAAGTCAGTAGGTCACCCTATAGCCTAAATTAAGGTTTACATATAAAACTCTTTAAAAATTCTATTATAATAGGAAATTTTATTTACATTATTATAATTTATTTCTTTTTAATTAATTAATAGAATTTAAAAAAATTCTAAAGTAAAGTTTCATATGAAGTAAAATTTTTATTAATAATCTATAAGTTTTATTTTAACTAATATTAATGTAAAAAAGTATTTATATATTATAATATGTAGTAGGATCTTACTAATTTGCTCTTTGGGTAAAATCACCCAGGTGATTTCACTTATATATAAATTTATTAAAATCAGGTGATTTTGCCCATAATAAATTATGTATAAAATTTTAATTTGATCTGCATATAAAAATAAATTTTTATGAATACATTTATTATGAATAGAAAAATTTATAATCACACTACATCATATATATGATTTATATGATAACCCTTGATACTACTATTAAAGTTAAAAATAATTAAAATTATACTAAAATTATAATAAACTAAAGATAAAATTAAATGAGATTAAATGGGTTAAAATGAATCAAAACTAAAGAAAAGATAAATAAATAACCAAAATTATAATAAAACTAAATCAAATATAAGTAAAAATAAATCGTATAAAGAAAATAAAAAATCTTAATTAAAGGAAAAGTTGTCCAAAAAGAAATTCAAAAAAGAAATTCAAAGAAAAAATCAAAAAAACCTGAAAAAGTAACATGAAAAGAAATCCAAAGAAACAAAAATCCAAAAAATGATCCAAGAAAAAACCCAATAAAATCCAATAAAACTCAAGAAATCTAAAGAAAAGATTTAAGAAAAAAATCAAAAGAAATATAATAAAACCTAAGAAGAAATTCAAAGAAAAAGTTTAAGGAAAAATCCAGCCAAAATAGAAGAAATCAAAATAAAAAATAAAACTGGTTAGTTACTGTAAAGAAAATAAATTTGAAATTCTGAAAAACTTGAAACTTACCATTTATTACATTTATTAGAATACCAAAGTTAAAAAATCTACAAAAAGAAAATGAGTAAGAAACAATAGAAAATAAAAAAGTAAACAAATATTATAAAAAAAAAGCTTACCTTCAAAAGATTAAGAAGAAAGAAAAGGCATTAAAGAGCATTAATAATTGTTAAAAGTCATTAAAAGTTGTCAAAAAATGTTGAAAGATGTTAAAGAACGTTAAAAAAAAGTTATTTATTATTTGATAAACAAATAACTGATAAACAAAAAAATAATCAGATAATATCATCTATGTTAAATAAATTTATTATTATTATAAAATAATAAAAATTAATAAGTGATATCATTTCAACGATTTCACACTGAGTGAAAATTAGTTATAATCTATATAGTATAATATATATATAAATTTATAAAAAATTTTCTTAATATTTAATAAAAATATACAATATTAATGTACAAACTAGTTTAATACTGTTATATTATCTGTTATTAAATGCAAATAAACTTAATATATAGTAACTTTTAAAATACAATAATTACTTTTATTCTGCTTAGTTTAATATACTTATAAAAATACTCATTATATTATTTAAAAAGTTATTGTTAAACTATTATATTATGAGTAAAATCAACTATATTAGTCATAATTATTATTAATAAATATATAAATTATAGCAAATTATAGTATTATATTATATCTATTTATAATAATTCAGAAAATCAATTATTGATATTACTAGTATAATTAAATAAACAAAATGCAAAAGTATAAATTAGTCAAAGTTAATATTAATATTATTAAGCATAGCAAACATTCCTATTTTATCACAGTTTTACTGATCATTTGCCAATTATTTATCAATCATTTATTCAAATATATTACATACTATAAAATATAAATGTTATATTTAAAATTTTTACTTAATAATATATGCTCAAATTTGCAAAAAAAACTTAAATTTAGTTATAATTTGTTGTATATTAAATATTATTATAATTGGATTATTATTGAATATTTTTATTTTTATTTTTATTTATTTTTTTTTTTTAATGATTTATATATGCTTTATTGATATTAAGTTTATATACCATATAAACAAATTATCATGAGCTATATCCAGCAGGATGCAATCATCAAAAATTGAATATTTTTATTTAGTAGCAACTTTTTTTAACTTTTATTATTATTTTAAATTTTTATTAAATTTTAATGAATTGTTAGCATATGTTTTATGATATTATTTATTAAATTTTGTGATTTTTTATGTTATAGCAATATAAAAAAATTATATTAATAATTACATAATTAAAATTATATGATAATTTAGTACTTATTTTAGATTTCCATTATTTTTTTATCACATTATTTTAAAATTATTTATGGCTTTTCAACAAGTTTTTAAAATCTGATCAGTAAATGATTGGCAAAGTAATATAAATATATTCACTATACTATACTATTATACTATCTGCCATCTGATGCAAATAAATTTAATATATAATAATTCTTAATATACAATAATTACTGTTATTTTACTTGGCAAAAAAATATAAATTTATAATTTAAAGCAAAATATTATTTTATTTATTAATTTTAAAATCAATTCAATTTAAAATAAAAGTTAAAAGGATCTTATATTTATATATTTTATTATAATACTAACTAATAATCTATAATTTATTATAATTTATATGATTTATATTTAATTTAATCTATCAATAAATATAATTATATTTAAATTAAATATTAATTATATCTAATAATAACTAAATAAATATTTATGTAATTACAATTAAAATTATTATATAATTTTAGCAGGATTTTTCAATTTTATTATTACTAATATATTTCAATAAATTAAATTCTCTAATTTTTTTAGCAATCTTATCTATAATTTATAAAATAATTGCAAAAAACTAATTTTTAAAATTTTTAAATTTAACTAAATTTATTCTTTATTTTATTATAATAAAGTTAAATTATAAGTTATTTTATATTATTATATATATCTAAAATATTAATAGAATCTTAAATATCTTTTATTTAACTTACAAATAATTGAATAAATTAATATATAATAAAATGTATTATTTACAATAACTTAATTAATATTAATGTATAATTTTAATACTATTTTTTTTTTATAAAAATGTTAAATCATATACCATTTTATTAGAATATATTTGGATTATATAATAATTACAATTATTCTATAAATGATACTTTCAGCTTCTGGCCAGTCTGATTAAACATTAGATATTATATTGCAAATAAATTAAGAATAAAATTAAATAGTAAAAGCAAATTAAAATAAAATACTATAAACTAAAAATTACACCAAAATAAAATATTATAAACTAAATATTAAACCAAAATACTATACTATAAATTAAAATTAAATTAAAAGAAAAATAAAAGTAAAATAATATTATAAATAAGATTAAAATTAAATGAGAATAATAAAAAATTAGAATTATTATTATTTTTTTTTTTTTTAAAAGTATTATTCCAATAATTTTTTGCTTATATATAATGTAATCTTATTAAACTTCTTCTTTATTAAAATCTAATCCTCACATATGTATTTCTTTATAAAGGTATCTATTGATTTTTTTATCAAAGAAATTGATTTTTGTATTTGATCTGTTTTTCTTGTTTACATATCTTTTGCTTTATTTGATAGTTAATTTAAATTGTTCTTTATTTTGAATTCTAAAGTAATTTTATCTATTCAAGTAATGCCTTTTTTTTTTCATAAAATAACTTATTCACATCTTAGTTTCTATATTTTAAATGTTAAAATGAACCAAATTAAAATATTGGCCATAAGTATCTGTGCCTCAGTAAAAGATATCTTAAAATCTTTTTGTAATTTGTTATTAAGAAAATTTTAACTTTCATTTCCAATACCAAATGTTAGAACTTTTAGAATTTTTCTGACCTTGCTGTAACTCTTAACATATCTTATAATACATTTTTAATAAAATCTTCATCTTAATATCTAATTAGCATTTGTTTTAAATATATAATTATAGATTCTTCTATTGTAATCTTCAAAATTTTTTGCCAAGTCAATTTATAGGCTTGACATTCAAATAAGTGATTTTAATTTTCCTTCTTATTACAGTTTATAATGCATTTCATCTTCTTATAAAGCTTTGGCTTAATTTTAATACTATTAGATTTTTCTTATCAAAATAAATATAATATATAATTATTTAAATTTTATTATTATAATAAAGAAGTTTACTTTTAAAATTAATATTAAGTTTAGTAAAATCCAATTTTAAAAAATCAAAAAATCTAAAAAATCTATAAATAATGATTGTTAGTATTATAAAACTAACTTATTATAATAAACTATATAGTTTATCTAAAAATTCTATTTCAAATAAATCATTTTCTAAAAGATTTTTAAAATTTAAAAATTTATTTATATAAATTGCTTGAAGATATATTATATATTATTATTTGAAATATAGTAATAAATATTCTATTATTATTATTATATATGGGCGCTTTGCAGTAGAAAGGGGACGAAATTACTAAAAAAAATAAAAAATGAGTTAATATAAAATCTGAACAAATTATAGCATTTAGAATATTTTTGGCATATAAAAGAAAATTTGAATTTTTTTAGTAGTTTCGTCCCTTTCTACTGCAAAGCGCCCATATATTAATTAATTCTTTTCTTTTTTTTTTATCCATTTATTTTATCTTATATATTATTTTTACAAGTTTGTTTTTTAATTTAATAGCAATAGATATAAATATCATATATTTTTTTCTTTTTTATTTTTTCTTCTAATTTTTTTTTTTTTATAAAAAATTTTGAGATCTGAATTTATTTGTAATTAAAAGTATTTTTTTTTAGATTTTATAATTTTATGATAAAAGTACAATTTTTTACTTCTATTTTGTTTTTATTTTTACCTTTATTTCTAATTTTTTTCTTTTTTTTTTTTAATAAATTCTTTATTTAGGAATACAGTACAATTACCTGCAAGATAAGTTTTTTATTTTTATTACTCTTTCTTTATTTTTATTCTTTATCTTTCCATTTATTTTAATTATCTTTTATCTTTATTTATTAGCTATTCTAATAAAAATATAAATTTATTTTAAATTCATAATATTTTTTATTTTCTAGTATTATATTTAATTTAATCTTTTCTTCTTATTAAATGTGACAACCAATTAAATTATAATAGTATACTTTTCTAACTTTTGATCAACATTATTTATAAATCACATGATTTTATTAAATGTAATATAAGATTTTCCTTCTTTAATAATTATATAATTATCAGTTATTATAATATTATAGCAAAATTATATATAATGTGCTATATATTTAATAAAAAAAAATTTTATCAATCTAAAGTTATGAGTTAAATAAATAATTGAATTTTTATTAAATTAAAGTTATTTTAATTAATAAATATTAATAAATATTAATATTATATTAGAAATCAAATATATTGATTAAAAAAATTAATTTTTATATTAAACAAAAACTATATATTTAATAAATTACACAGTTTTTGTCAATCTAAACTATTAATTTTAATAATAATTCGTTTTATTTTTCTATTCCAACCATATTATTTATATAAAAATTTATACTGTAACGGGAAAAGTCAGAATTTGTTAATAATTAACATTTCTTTTACATTTTTATATCCAACTAATAATTACGTTATTTAAATTCCTGCAAGTACTGATACGAATCATTGACAGTTTTCAAAGCTACTTTATATAGCCCATTTCTTCCACTTTCTTGAAGATGGTTTATAGGCCCAACGTGGAAATTGATTTCACCCCTTACAATGAAGTTAAAATCATTGAATTCTGTAAATAGAATCCTCTCCAAATAATCTAGAGGCCTTGACATCGGATTGTAAACGTTGGATAATTTGATCAAAGCATTTGATTTCCACTAGACCAATTCCCAAAATTGGATTTAAAATTTTTGGTTTCGCAATCCTGGCATTATTTATCTGGACCTTTGAATCTTTGTTTAGTATACTGGTATATATTCTTTATAAAAGGCGAGATTCTACTGTATATATCCGTAAATGATCTGCTTTTAAGAAATCTAATAAATCTATCTTATGTTGTAATACGTGGCGAAGTCTAATGAAAATCGTTTCCATCTACCATTTATATCAAATAATAATAACTCGGTTATTAAGTAACGAGAGTTGCCAAAATTTGTATTCAATTATTCATTAGCAACCACTTTAACCTAAATTATACAATATAGAATTATAGAATTTGATCGATTAAATAGGATTAAAATTTTTGTACGGCAGATCGTGCTTTACGAACAAGATCCTGTTAATTGACGACAAATTCTGCATGTATTGTCCATTAGAGCTTGGACTCAAGTTAATGGAACGGAAGAAGGCAAAGAGATGAAAAGGAATTACAAACCGGTACCATTAACCACGTGATCGCGAGTTCCGTCAATGGCGCATATATAATTATATCATTTATTATTCTATTGGTACGCGAATTTATGAAAGGAAAAAGTACCTCTAGTAGTGATAATGGTAATAATACATTAAAGGTCAACACTGGAAAAAATTACCTCAGAAATAAACTTAACATCCGTAATGGTTCTTATACCTTACAATACTAATAAAATAAAAAAATTTTTTAAAAATCTATAAATTTTATTAAATCTGTTTTCACATATAAATATATTTAGAAGAAAAATGCAAACATTCTGTATATTATCTGCACGATCTGCTACACCGCCTACGCATACATTCAGAATATTTCAATATAGTCATTGACTCTAGTGTTGGTCTCCGTAAATAGTTGTAAGTCCAAAAGTCAAGTAAATATTATGGTTGTAAATCAAAATTATCATCTTTTAGCTAACCACAATAGTGTAGTATTTACAGCCAATTTACAACTTATGTTTATAATATTACAACCGCTAAAGCTTGTAATTCGATTTATAATAATCGTTACTTATGGCAACCAACGTTATTGACTCATTGATGCTTTGAATCAACGGAAGACTTTTACGTCCAATTTTACAAAAATTTTCTTATAAATTCAGAATACAATCTTCTTCAATTAAGCAATAATTTTTATTCCTATATTACCATAAACAAAATAACAAATTTTACGGTATAATACCTTCTAACTTTTTGATCTTTTCGGTGATAATTTTATAGCTCTATTTATAAGGCTACCATCATTTTTTAATCAAGAATTCAATATCAAGTGATAAATCATATTCTCGATTAATATATTATTTATATTTGGTTTTTTGCATTTCTTGATCCAAATTATTGTTAAAAAAATATATATATTATGGATAACATTACTTAAAACATTTCGTCAAATTATAATAATAACATACCATTTTTTACTGTAGGCTCTTTTTTAAGAAGGTCCCATCCTTTTCCAGGCCAATCTGGATGTTGACAAAACTCTTCACGCAATTCGTCAAGTAGTAAATGTTTACTGACATAACATGCTTCAGGATGAATTGATAAAGTACTAAAACTTAAATCCTTACCGTTATTACCAACAGGTCCCTTCAATTGTTTAAGATCGAGATCTAATGAATTTCTCAAACTCATTACTTCATTTTTAATATTTTTAGTACGCTCTGTTAGATTCTTATGCCAACATTTATGCATTAAATTTCTCTAATTATCAGGTGTGCCTTCAGGAATAGCTGGTCGAAGTCCATCAAGAATTTTAAATGCAAGGTGAATATCATGAGATTGATCTTTATATGGTCTTTCCCCCGTAAGGATTCCCACATAATAATTCCAAAACTGTATATATCCGCTGCTTAGTATTTCCTAAACCTCGGATCACTTCGGGTGCAATGTATGGCATTATTCCAAAGAATTACTTTCATCATTGGCTTCATTCAAAGGTCTACATAATCCTAAATCTCCAATCGCAGGATATAATTTTCCATCCTTCTGATAAATTAGAATGTTTCCGCTATGAAAATCTTGATGAACATGGTTTTCTTCATGAATATAATAAAGACCTTTAGCAATTCCTTCGAGTAGAACAAGCCAATCATCCCAACTAATAGTATTAACATTTGTATCCAAATAATTACGCAAACTGTCATAATGTGCATACTCCAAGACCATAATATAATTTTTGGATTTTGGATTTTGAGTAATTCCAAAGCAATATGTAATGTGCTTGAACCTATATAAATAGGATAAGGAAATTAAAAACAAAAATATAGAAATTCATTTGCGTCTCATATAACACTTAATAATTTACCTCATTTAAAAATTCTTGTAAGTATTGATGCGAATCATTGACAGTTTTCAAGGCAACATTATATGGCCACTTTCTTTCACCTTTCTTGAAGGTGGTTCATAAGTCCAACGTGGACCAAGATTCCAAATTGCTGACTCCACACATCCAAAGCCACCCTCATTTAACATCAATAAATTCTGTAAATGGAACACATTTCAAATAATTCAGAGGCCCTTTAGCATTAGATTGTGAACGTCGAATAATTTGATCTAGCTTCCAATTCCTACTAGTCCAATTCCCAAAATTGAATTTAAAATTTTTGATTTCGCAATCTGAGCACTATTTTATCTGGACATTTAAATATTAAATTACATTGGGAACATTCTGTTAAGGAATTATACGTTGGAGTGTATCTTTTAAAGCACAAGAACACGGTAATAGTTTATCTTGTTCAGCCTATTGTTTCCAAAAATTTTAGTAAACATTTTAATAATTATTAATCATTTCTAAAATGAAGAAATCTTTTCACGTACTTTTTGGTCAAGCTTAATGAAAATCGTTCCATCTGAAAGCACCGTTACATACCACGTATGCCCCTGCCCAAATATCAAATAATCCCCCGGAGGGCACTCGGTTTTTTGTAACTTCGGGGTCCATTTTTCCGTTTAAGATTTATAAGGGAGTATAGATGTGTGGCGCAGTTTTATCAGCTCAGGAAGAAAGGATGAATCCAATGTTCGATATCTATTTTTTTATATATCGAAACTCCGAGATCATGTATGGGTATATATTAATGGAAAAAATGGGAGTAAATAATTAAAAGGCGTTGCAACTTATAAGGCATAAATGGACCAAATAAATAATTTTTACTTTGGCCAGAATTATGCAAATTACTTCTGGCTGAAATTAGAGAACCACTATAAAAATTTCCTGTCAGGTATAATAATTTTTTTTTTTTTGCAAAAAAAAAGCTAATTATCATCATAAGAAAAAATTTTTTTTTTTTTTTACATATTTTTAAAGAGAGGTACGGATAAATAATTAGAGTAACCTAATCGTTTTATAGTATTCGTAATTTCCAACCAAATATCTCTCGCGCCAGGATATTGATTCAAATTCAAAATAAATTTTTTGAGTCCAGTAGTAGATTGTACTAAAGGAAAATTTTTTGCTATAAAAATTATTGATTCACTCTAATATCTTTTAAATAAAGTCCAACATTAAATAATTCTTCAAAAATATTTTCAATATTTAATCTAAATTTATAATCTGCTTATGCTATTCAACTAATTCATTTAATTCAAATTCTTTAGCCCAATAACAATAAATCAAGAATATTCCAAGATTTATAAACATATATTGTACTAGTATTAAAAGTTAAAAATTCTATGTTTGATAATTCGATACGTATAAATCTTTTTGAATTTTTTTTCGTTCGTATCATTTTCTTTTTGTTGATGGGGTTTTCCAATTTTCAACATTTCTTTAAACTTGGTGGTTGCTTTTTCAATAATCTCTGAATGAGCATATAAATATCTACCTTTAATACAAAATACAATTTTGATGCAGTAGGAACATTATCAAAAAGATATCCTAATCTTCTTGACCTATGTATCCATTCAGGATCTGTTGGTCCAATAATGATTTTGATATTTATGCATTATTATGTAAATTTTGGCTCAATTCTCTACGAGAACAAATATTTTTAAAAGAGATAAGATCACTTAGAAAAATTATAAACATTAAATACAATCACCAAAATGTCGTAGTTTAGAAACTTCAATCATTTGTGATTCTACGGCAAGATCCTCTCCGAAGCAATCCGTTTGAAAGAAAATTGATACTCTACATTGATTTCCATCTGATTGTTCTATACCATCTACTATTGAATATAAAGTCGATGAATACGGAACAACCGATACGGACAAGAAACACGAAAAAGCACAATTACAATGAGACAAGCAATGTGCTTCCTGATATGACTATTCAAACAAAGAAATCTTAATTACTGTTATTTAATTATGATAATCAATAATAGTTGATTTTTTTCAAACCAAATAGATATAAATAACTTACAAGATCAATATGTAAAAACCAAGCTTGATAAGAAGAAGTTGCGAAAACTGGGATATAAAAATTCCATTTTGTGAAGAAAATTTTTGGATTGATATATAATTTCCAACTTGAATTAATGATATCATATTTAGATAATTATGGTAATAATATTGTTTGTTTTTATTTTATAGACAAGAGGAAAGAGTACAATACTCTTAGCTTAAAATATAAAATCATTATTACAATTAACAAGGTAAAAATGATATAAAAACACAAAAAAGCCTCAAAAATGGAGCCGCGTCGGCGCGTCCTATTGTTTGATTGATATATTCTAAGTCACATGACGTGAGTTGGGCAAAAAAAATTGACGTACTAAAACATAACTAATTAAATGACGAAATCGCTACATGATGTAATGAACTAATGATACAAATTTGTTGTATTTGGTTTTTTTTTAAAAAAAAGGATACTCTTTTGCTTTTATATTTTCTCGATTTTGACTAATAAAAAAATTTGACTAATAAAAAAAAGCTTTATCTCCCAAAATTATTTATGTAATTTAATAATGTGGGAAAAGTTACGTATCACAAACATATGATTTCCTAGTGATTTTCAATATAATAAGGTTGCATAAAGTTGCACTTACCCTTACGATATTAATTAATACTTACCTTTTTAAAATTGTTTTCCCCATTCATTTTTAATTTAAAAAAATATTCAATTTTAAGAGGAAGAAAAAAAATAATCTCTTCTTCCTAAAAAAATTTTTTTTTTTTTTTGAACAATTAAAAAGATGAACGGAAAGATTTGTTTTGTACTTTGTATTATAACCTTATCATTCATTCTCTGTATCATAACTCAAGTTAACGCTGACACTGAACATTTACCACCATCAAAAAAAGTATCACCTCCGTTAATAGAAGAACCCGAGAATAATAATTCGGATCAAATAACCGTCGAAAATTTAAAGACATTACTACTTCCAGTTATTTTAGTCTATAATATAATTTACACTTTAATATCATATATATGGACATTCATTCTTTATGTCTTAAGTCCGGTATTTTGGATATTAGGAATTTTATATAACGTATTTATTCTAACACCTTATACTATTACACAAAAGATAAATTCTTATTTTTATCCATTATATATGTTTTTGATGTCAGCAGCTTTAGTTGGAATCCTTGTTGGTGGTATGGCAGGATGGTTCTCCGAGGTTATTACTAAATTATTGATCTCTCCAACAAGTAATGAATTAGCTTATGAGGAACAAGAAAATAATAGAATTAAAGCAGAAAAACTAAAAAGACGTGCTCAGGCTTTAGCAAATTATAAAGCAAGAAATGGTGGAAGAATGCCTGAAGAATTTTATGATAAATATTTTAATGTTCAAAATAAACAAGGGATAATACAACAAAGAGGAATGATGGAGGGGTATGGATCTAATTATTATAATAATAATTATAACAATATGGATCATTACAGAAGTTATGAAGGTTCTGGTGTAGGAGAAATTTAAATAATGAATTTTGTCATAGTAACTATTCCTTTAGTGTAAAATTTTTTTTTTAGTATAATCATGAATATACAGTATAATTAAACATCTTGTATCTATTAAAAATAATATATAATACAAATATGCAATTTAATATAAGTGTGTTTCGTGAGTTTGTGGATATTATTCAAATGAAGTACAATATAAAGCATACTGACCTTAGTTTGCGTATTAGTTTGCGTAAGTAAATTGTTATTAATATCATTAAAATATCCATAAATAGTCCACCCTTTACTCTTATCCCACATTTTACGTTGAAATACAACATATTCAAGTACATCCTTAACCTTCTTTGGGTCTCCAGCAATCAATTTACCCGCTTTATTATATAATCCCACACTCTAGAAAAAAAAGTGAGTGAGCGTTTAATATATAAAAAAAGGACGGAAAAAGAGATGATGACAATTAACCTGTTTAGTATGTAATTTTATCGTCAATTGAACTAGATAATTTCCAGTTGAACGCGTATGCCCAAGGATACATCGAACGTTTATATATTTCGGTTTTTCTACAAGTCCATGATATTTCCATATAAATTTGCCTTCTCTATGCTTCAAATCATATTTAATTTTCTTTTATATAAAAATAAAAAAAAAACATTAAAAACGTTCATCATAACAAATAAATCAAAATTAGACGTTCATTTATGTACAATATATTTTTTTGCAAACATACATTATACATTCGATCCTCCACAAGATTTTGTAATGCTTTTAAATTTTTCCTATAAAAAAGTATACATATAAATATAGATTCGCCGTATTTCAAAGAGTTAAATTAATCAATCAACTTACGATGCATAATTTTCATTCATTTCAACATAAAGGTTCAAAGCCTTTGATTTAAACGATTTTGGTGACCAATATTCAGCGGGCTTATCTTTATATTCGGAATATTTTCTTTCACAATATGCTATATTAAGACCACTATAAGATAATAAAAAAAGAATTTTTTTTTTTTAAAAAAAATCATTTTTTTTATCTTACTTGTAAAAAGAGGAAATATATATATATTTACAACATGAAATTTTTAAATGTATTCTTTGAATTTTCGTATAATATTCGATAATATTTTTTAGAAAAAATAGATGGCATTTGTAATGGTTTGAAATAGGGATCTTTTTATAAATATACATTTTTCATTTTTTTTTTTTTAAGAAAAAAATATTTATTTTTTAAAAAATTTATTCACACATATATAATATAATTTTTTTTGAATTTTAATTACCAATTATTCCAAAGTCAAAATCTGGAACATATCTAGGATCAATACGTTCTAAACTTTCTCGTAAATCTCGTAATTCTGCTTCACTAGAATAATTTCGTCCAAGAGATATTTTTGTAAAAAGAAACAAAGTGTTTGGTTTCCGAATTAAATAACGAGGATTGGATAAATTGTTTTGACATGATAAAAGATTAATTCGAAAAACTTTATTAAACCGTGGTCCTAACATTATGAATAAAAAGTCACTTAAGATAAAGTCATTTAAGATGTGAAATTCATTCCATCAAAAAAAAATTTTTTTAAAATAGATGCAAATCACATGACTGAAATATTTCACACAGCATAGATCTTTAAACGCGTTCTGTATATATCATACCAGTACAAATTACATATCTTGATACATTTTTTCTCTTTCATTATCACTCATTAATCACTATATATGTTTACATGCTGTTTCAATTATCTCTGCAAGTTAGTCGGGCCCCGTGATAATAATAATATCACTAACTTAATTAATAACAAAAAGCGTATTAAACTTAAAGCTCTAGATATGACTAATAAAAAAAATTATTTTCCGAACTTTTTTCAAAAGTATAAACTTATGAGAAAAATAATGGAAATACGAAATAATTCCGACGTTCCTTCTGATATCAAAAATCAAGAAGAAAAATCACCACATGAACGGTTTCGTGATTCTAAAAGTTTATCTGTTACCGATTTTTCTTCACTTGCTTGGTGTGAACTTCAACAGCACTATTTTTTTATCGCAGGTGGAAGAAAAGAAACACTAGCTATGAAAATTGGTTCTGAAATACATAATAAATTAGAATTACAAGAACATGACATAATTTCACTACCAACTCATACTAAAGAGGATATATGGGGTATAAAGTAAGAGTTACTTTTCTCTAATTGAAAGTCAAAACCTTATATATTAACAAAAAATTATTGTTTATCGATTTTATTCCAAAGGTTATATAATTTAATATTTGGAATTGACTCACTTTTCATTAACTTAAAAACGAGAGAATTACCAATTTTTGGATTTGTATCAGGTTTATTCGTTTTTGGAATCATTGACCAAATTGAAATGAAACCGGTTTTTGATGACATATCTAGAGATGAATTGATCATATCCGACACAAAAACTCGGACAAAACAATATATACCAAAATATGTTCCGCCATCAGTGAAATTTCAATTAATGCTTTATAAAAAACTATTTGATGAACTTGTACAAGGAACATTTGATGAAATGAAGATTTTTCAAACATTAGATTTGAATCCTGATTTAGAATTTTCTAAAGAATTAGCTAATATTGTTAATATAAGTTATAAAGAGAAAGAGATGAAGGAATTTAAACCAAATTTACGGAACCTTATGAAGGTTGTAATCAACAGGTTTGGAAAAGTTTGGAAATCATGTGATATTTTGGAAGTTAATTATAAATTTCAAAAGGATGGAAGTGATTTAGGTTCTAAATATTTTGATTATGATGAAAATCAATTAGATAACTATTTAGAGAAAACAGTAAAATATTGGAAAGGTGATAGAAAACCCGAAGGTGTTCCTATTGAAGATGCATGGAAATGCCAGTGAGTATAATTTAACTCTCTCGCTCTTTTTTTTATTGTTACTGGATCAACTCTCTCTAATTAATTTATTTGGTTAACATTCAGAAATTGTGAATTTGCTGATAATTGTGAATGGAGGTTAAATAAAATTAAAGAACGTGAACAAAACAAACGTGCACTTTTGGAAATTACAAATGGGCAGTCAAAGTTGAGACTTAATTAGGTTTAAATAATTTTTTAGAAGGAAAAATTACAATAATATATATACATAGATAAATTATATATTAATATATTATACAAAAATTATGTAACATTATTATACGTTCACGTCAATTTCCCATTATACTGTTACTCAGTCTAATTGTATATTCACTGAAATAAATTATTCTTCCTTCTCAAGATAAACTGAACCATTGTCAAATTCTAACGGTATACCAGTTTCATTTATAGCAACTTTCCCTTCACCATCACGTTCTTTTCTTTCAATTTTCCATTTTTTAACTTGTCCTTTCTTTTTCTTTAAATCTTCGTCAACAATATTAGCAATTACTTTATTAAAACCTAACCAAAATGCTGCATTAACTAAAATAATTGCAACGTGTCCACAGAAATAGAGTGATTTCCAAATAGTTAAAGTATTTCTCAACGAAAGAATATTAAATGGTATAACTACATAATGAATCATGGTTTGTGTGAATAACCATCCAAAAAAATCATATAATGGTTTTAATGACGAAAATTTCGGTGTTAAGAAAATTGGCCGAATATTACGACGAAGTGCTATTTAAGGTAGAGAATAAGGATTAGCCTTTTAATCTTTTTTAAAAAGGACTCATCTCATATTTATAAGAATATACTTACTTCGATGAACACTTTGAACAAATGCTCCACTTATAAAAGTCACTAAACGCGAGAATAATAATTATGTATTAATTTTTTAATATTATTTTAGGAAAAAAAAAAAGTTATTTGCTTATATGCTTACGATAGTATCCAGGATAAAATCCATGCCAAATAGCACTTGTTCCAAAAGTAGCAATGGTTGAAAAGAAATTTGGTTTTTTTCCAGGTGGAGTTACTCTAAGATATACATAATTTTTTAACCATTTATTTGTGTTCATATTCCATGTATCCAAAAGAGATTTGATGTTATCGGCCGTTTCATACGCAATAATATCAACATTTGTCACGCGATTCCTATACAAGGGCAAATAAGAGAGCGTGTTACATATGTGACATACCATCCGTGTAAAAATAAATATATGCGTTAAATTTTTTACCATATTGCATTGCCATGATCATCATATCCATTGAATCCTAATCCAGAGAGAATACATGCGCCTTCAGCAAGTAACCAAACGATATAATATTTCAATCGAGCACAGAAAGATGCTATTTGTATATATATTAATCTAATCAAAATAAATAAATAATAAATTAAATTAGATTTCATCATTATTATTTTCTTTATAAAAATGTGATATAATCAACATACTTATTAAAGAAAGATGTATTTTTAAATTCTTCACTTAAGGCCCAATCCACTGAATAATTATTTCCAAATGTTACAATACAAAGAATAAAAAAAATACCGAACCCTAATTTACTCATAGCAGGAATCATTCCATTTGGTACATAGTATTTTATTGATCTGCCCGTAACATTATCTGATTTTTTATTAAAATGTTCATTTACAAGTTGAAGTGGTTTAAGTTGTAAATGGTTTTTAGTTTTTTCATCAACACGGAACATTTCCATATTAGTGAATTGGCGATAATCCATAAATTCAAATGCTGGTCCAACCATAAATCCACCAAAAAAGAATATATAACCTAAATATTCTAAGATTGATGGCATTGAAGTAATTGCTTTGTTTCTTTGATATGGTGTTAATTCCTATTTAAAAAACGCGTAATATTATTTAAGTATGTGAAAGGATAATTAATTTGATGTAAAAATTCATTAATTGTCATACAAACCTTATTAGGTCTACGACCATCAAATACATTGAATGCGAATGATGTTAATTTAATGACCAACACCATTTGTGGACCTGTCGTATCATATTTATCATATGTTATGTGGTTAAATTGCCGGTATATATGACTATATATTTAATATAATATATTAGTAAGTAAAAAAACTGTGTAACAAATTGTAACACGTGATATTACACATATTACATAATTACTTGTTCTTATCTGTTATTATTTAACTTACTTAATACTCAGGTGTCCCAAAGCATACAAGAAAACAAGTCTTGGACCCCAAACACCTTTAACAAAATGTATAATAGCATAAGAAATCAAAGAACCTCCTAACATCACATAAAAAGCACTTGATAAATCGAAAACTTCAAATAAGACTATAATTGCTATAATTATAGAAAACAAGTGTTTAAGATTTGGATTATGTGGTAAACGTTTATAAATTAATGCCACCGGATATGATGCTAATAATGTGGATATCATTTTTAAATGGTCAGTTGAAACTCCACCGGTTAAAGTGGATAATTTTAAAAAGAAATCATCTAACATCGGCATTATTTTTTACTTTCTTGTAGAAAAAAAGGGAAAGAAGAAAAAGAGTATAATCAAAAAAATTGTAATCAAAAAAATTTTAGCCTATAAATATATCATAAAAAAATCGGCACGATTCGTGTTAGTTAGCTAAATGAAATGTAACAGAGTTTTTCCTCTCTGGATGGGCTTTAAATCAAAGCCCATTTTATATTTATAATTTTTTTTTTTTAAAAAAAAAAATTATTTCAAGTCGTTAATTAATTCGTGTTATTAATATAAATTGCCCCAAAATTTTTATGTCGTAGTATTAATTTTAGATCTACATTTTTGTTAAAGTTGATTTTTGTTGTATAACATAAATCACATGATATAATTAATAAATTGATATAATTGATAATATATAAAGACGTCAATTGATTAGATAATCATTTACTCTTACCGCCCAAAAAAAATATCATCATACCCAAAAGAAAAACTGATCTACCCCAACCGCACTACCTATGTGTAACTTTTTGAATTTCATAATGCAGTACATGTGAAAAAATATGACAAAAATTGGGGCAACGGGTGGTAAAGAATGTGAGTTTTTTAGGTGTAATCTTCAACCGGTAATACAAGTTACTTTTTAGTAAAATAAATTAGATTATCTACAGAATAAAATTTTTTTCTTTTAGGATTTTCAACAAGTATATAGATTTTCATATGCATTTAATATAATATATGCAAAAAAAAAAAAAAAAAATTTGTATTGCAAAAAGAACAATATCTTTTAACAATTTTAAATTTTGTCTTTAAACAATAGTAATAAATACTTTTAAGTTTATATAAAAATTTACAAAATTAAATAATGAATATAATTCACAAAATCCATTTGATAATTTGATGAAAATGAACAAAGTATAATGATATTATAAGTGTAATAATGTCTCTATTTTATATGAATTATTATATGAATTACTTAAAAAATAATAGTATTTAAGGAAATGATTAATCAGATTGTTCCCGTTGATCCTGTTGGTCTCCTTTGATATAGTCAATTACCCTCTTCACGGGAGAGACACTTCTTGAACGATGTAACCGATCCTCATCCGAAGAATTATTTTTATTTGATTGTGAATCTTCCTCCGTAACAGATCCTCCCCGGGAACTTCGGCGGAAAATCTTATACTAAATAAAAGAAATGTCAATAAAAATTTTAATAATTTAATATAAAATAAAATTTTATTAAATTTGACGTACCATTACACCTTCGGCGCCAAACATTCCCGCAAATCCCCTAACATACTCCTGACTCCGATTTTCCCAAATTGCAAGCGTTTGTGCTAACTCATTTTTAAATCCTGAAAAATCATTCGATAATTCCACTTTGGTCCCATGCCAATTTTGATGAATCGAAGATCGAATATCGGAAATTGATTTTTTCATATTGATTTCTTTCTCCTAAAAATTGATAATGTAATAAAGATATAATCGAGAGAGCATTATAGAGAACTATAAAAATTAACATACCTTTAAGAAACCAATGTTCAATTCTTTTGGCGAAACACCTCTTTCGAGATTACGTCTAATATATTGATCATAATCCCTAACGATCCGTGTTATGAGATCGGAAGTGGATACACCTTCAGTACGTTGTATAGGTAAAAACCTGCCTTGCTTCTTTACAAATGTATAAACATCTGATATGTCACCAGAAGAGTAAGGGATAGCATCGTGTGCCACATAATCAATCTCATGTTGATCCAAGAATTCTTGAGTTACTATCCAAGGTGCATGTTCAATAACTTCATCCGCCCATTTGCAGTGCCTTATTGATTCTGCACGTTCCTTCTCATTAAGAACAGTTTTACCCTTCTTCTTATGAGTTGTCTCGTCATCACACACTAAAATTAAATAAGACCAATATATTAATTTATGAAAAAAAAAAAAAAATTTATTGTAATTATTGTAATTAAATCAAATAAAAAAGTACCTCCTACAAGCAAGTAAACGTTTGGAAGAACTGTTTTCGCTTGTTCTAGAGACTTTGCGTGTCCAAAATGGAATAAATCATATATACCATCACAATAAATGCGAATAGGCCTATCAGTTGGTGGAGGATTTATTTTGAATGGATACATTTTTGCAATTTGTTCAATCTTTTCTTTTCCAGACAATGATGTATTTTGAACAAATAAAGTTTCTGGTGATATATCAGGAGAACTTGCAGCATTATCTTCGGTAATGTCACTTCTTGATTTCTTATGAGCTGGTATAGAAATATTATTATTACCACCATTTCCAATATGAGAGGAAGACACTGAAGAAGGTGTATCAAGCATATCATTATCTTCTTCAGAAGCATCCCTTGAATCGTCAGAAACAGAAATCGTTAACTTGTCGTTATGAGCAGAATCATGACCATTCAAAGTATCAACCCTTTTACGTTTTGCAAGTGACATGGTTATGTATATGGTATTTTTTTTTTCTTTTAAAAAAAAAAATAAAAATAAAATAAAAATAAAATGCAAGTTCGTTTTTTAAACAAAATTGAATAAGACTCTTTTGCCGAGATATTCTTAAATGAAAGAACAAAAATATTGTATATTGATTAAATTCGAGTTAAAGTTTATTAATAGTAATAATTAGTAATAATTATACTACATATACAATTTTTTTTTTTTTAAAAAAAAAAGAGGTGGGAAGATTCAGGTATTTTTATATCATAATTTCAATTATAACATCACACATCCATAAGAGGATTGACACGATATTAAAAAGTTTGATATTATAGTAACATCTCGCACGTGTTAAACAGGCAAGTTTAATAACTGGATCATATGAGCAAAAGAGTAATACAAATTTCGTGAAATTTATCAAAACCTTAGATTTAAAGATAAAGAAATCTTTTTAATAATAATAATTGATCTACAAAGACTACAATCTATGTACGATTGTACGGGTACAGCATATATCGAATTAATTACTGCTATATTATTGTTTAAACTGGATTTAAAAACTTTTCCTTAAATGATATGATAAATATAATATAACTTTTAAGAAAAAATAATAATTCTTTAACCGGCATGATTGATTGGCTTTTGGAATCCTTTTTTAAAATAATGAAGAGGAGACGTTCCGTGTAACATCATAAACAAAACATTCACTTTTGCCAAATTTAAATGAAAGAAGTACAAAATGTATACTTTTAACCCTTATATTCTAAAAATAAATAAATAAAACTTTCAAATTAGAAATTAAAATTCTATTGGATGATAAATTTTTTGATGATATAGTAATTCCATTGATGACTCACATTATGATTGACTTAACCGAGCTTATTACATAATTTGTTAATAATGTTCAATGCACTTGACAGTTTCATTTGAAACATAGGGGGTAACGATAAATAGTGTATGAAAATTTTGACTAAGCATATTAACAAAATTTTGGGCAAAAAAAAAGCCTGATTTGCCAATTTTTTGGCTGTAGATGGATAACAAAAAGAACGATTGTTTATTTAAACGCTCAATGAGTTGAGATTTTGGCTTAGCCAGGGCTCAAATATACCTTATAAAGCGTATTGAGTTTAATTATGTCACTTCATCATGTGCGATGTGCGATTTAACGCCTAATAATTTGTAATTCTTGTGTCATACATTTTGTGGCTTTTTCGGTAGATTCACAAGGATTGAAATATCTTTAATAAATTAGTTTCTACTTTTTTTGACGTACCCAAATTAACCAACTTTGGTTAGTTATGAATAAACAGTTTAATAACCCCACACAAAAAATATCTTGTGATATGTCGATCGTTCATTTTATGTTTATTTTTTTTCTTTTTATTAACAGTTAAGAAATCAGGTAATTATTCTCAATGCATTTTTTTTTTTAAAAATAAAAAAATGTAAAACAACGACATTTTCACCTTTCTGATTATCGCGTGCAATCATGCATCTTAGACACACGTAATAATATGAATCTTCGAATATTTTTCAACGAATACTCAATGTATTCTGCATGAAAAGTTTATCCACCAATCAAATTATGAAAAGAAAAAGAATAAGCCCCAAAATGATGATTAGATTATCTATTGCGGATCTAATAACCCATTTTTCACTTTTCAATCAACCTTTTTAGAAATAGTAATTAGGATACAAAAAAAGAAAGATCTGAATTGCGATACGATATTGAAGTTTCTATGGCTATGAAAATGAAAAAAGACGATAAGTACATTACGAATAAGAAAACAATTATATTAAAATACAGTACATTTAATACTTATTACTCAATATAAATGATCAATATTTAGTATATACAATATATTAAAAATAAATTGTATTCAAGTATATTATTACACAATTTTCCGATTGATCATTGTTCCTAAATAACGAATGTCTATATTAAGAATATGTATTTACTATTTATTTATTTAGAGTAGAAAATCAGCAGAATAACCAATTATGAATTTACAAATTTAATTAAATTGTCTTATATTTAAGAATCCGAAAATTTGTGAAATTTACCAAGGATCTCTTTTCACTGATGAAATTATCACATTCCTAAGAAAGACAATATCATGTAAAAAAGCCTAAATGCATTCAAGATTTCTTTGTAAACTTTTTCCAACCAAATATTATCCCATTTTTAATATAAAATTAATTGATAACTAATACTAATTACCAATACAAATATACTGTACTTGTAAAATAATAATAATATTTACAGTATCAATTTATAATAAAATTACATATTATAATTATATTATGAATTTAATAAAAAATTAATTTATTTTTTTAATACTTTTTACATAATTTATCTGAATTATTAATAATTGGCAAATATTTATATTTTAAAATTATAATATATAATATTTACATGGAGTAATAGAATAAAACAGTACAGCTAAAGTAAAGGCAAATTACATATTTTTTTTCTAACAAAATTTTTTGCCATATATATACAACCTTTTAAATATATATACTAAATGTATTTTGACCTGCTTTGCAAGTTTACTTAGAGTACAAAATGAGGTTTTGATTGCCATTTTTGATTTATTTGACTTTTCATTTTTGCTTATCTATTTTTAGCATTTTAGATATGATTGGCAAAATCTTTTGCTCATATATAACGAAAGTAACAGTATTCAAAACCTACTTTTTTTCCTTAAGTAAACTTATAGAGCAGGTTAAAATATACTTATTTTATGATTTTCAAGTCTATTTTAATCTTAATTTATAAAAAAATTAGTTTACTAATATTATATCAGATCATATAATTTATCTCCATTTTAGATGATATTCAGATAAAAAATGGAAATACAGAGAAGTGTAATATTAGTACAGTCAACTCTCTATAAATGCACCCTCTATAAATGCACACCCTCTATAAATGCACCTTTTATCTAGTCCCAACTTGGGCCTTAATGCTAAATACACGGTTTATATATATATATTC
>QZLH01000615.1:21002-36433 GCA_003833135.1 Oehlia diaphana
GTTTATTTAACTTTCAATAAATAAAAGATAAATATCAGCTTAAGTCAAAGTAAAAAATTTTATAATACTGAACCTATTGGATTTAATGGGACATCATCTTCCATTTGATTATTAATTTCGATCTTGATTTCGTTAGACAGATTCACCTTTATATGAAAAAATTAATAAAAAATTATAATTAAATTATAGATTTATATATTTATTTAATATAAAAATTAAACCTTAAATCCATTATCAATTTTGAAATCTTCTTTTTCTTCTTGGCTTTTCTTTACTTCATATCTATAATGTATATCATCATCATCATCTGAGTTATTACAAGAATTTTCTAAATTTAGATCAAAATTTTCTAAATCTTTATCGCCCATAAAACACATCTGATGATCGGTAAGTTTTGTTAGGTATCTAATAAAACAAATTCAAAAATGAAAATAATTATAAAACCCTAAATTTTTAATGCAAAAGAAAAAAAAATAAACAATACCTATGTAAATTAACCATATTCCTCTTAATCGGGGAAGAATCATTTGAAGCATTTTCATAGCATCCAATTTCGGGCCAATGAATAATTAAACCCAAATTAGAATTCACTATTAATAAGTAAATTCCTGGACGTAACGAAGGTTGGTTTGTATCACCAATTGATACCGAAGCTGTAAGTGAATCATACCTATAATGAAAATTTGAATTAATTATTTTCGTATACTATATGATATTATTACAAAATAAGATATACTATATTTACAATTTTTGATCAATTATGTTTTTATTCAACAAGAACTTTGCGATTAAATTGCGATTTCCATAACATCCAATAAGACGAAATGAAATTGAATTCAATTCTGTATAATCAATTTCAGAAATAGATTCGAAACTTGATGGGACCATATCATTGCATAGCTTCCTTAAATATTCCTTGGAAATGATTATCTTATCCACTTCAAGAAATTAAACATATTAAATCACTATTACTTTGCAGAATATCCTAACAATTCGAATTCACAACTAAACTTACCAATGCCATTTGAACCTTCGTCATTACTTAAGTCCAACAATCGATACAAATTACTAATATAATCAGCTAAGTCGCTCGAAACCTCATTGTAATTAGCTTGCTGTGAAGACGTCGTCAAAGGATTTACATGAATGAAAGAGTCACTCATGTCCTCCTGAACCTCTGAAGAAAGAATAACGAATATATTTTGAATTAATTCTAATTAATTGTACAGTATATTGTTGATCATTTCTTATTTTATTTAATGCAGATAAGAAAACTTTGAATTAAAAGGCATATAAATAAGTAAAAAAAATTATATTATATGTACCATAAGAATCGTTAAAAATCTGTCCAGAATCACGAATTTGCATGATACGTACAAAATTTAAATTTTAAACGATAAATCTCATTCCATAGATATCCTTGTAATATTTATATAAATCAAGTTCTAAAATTGTTTTTGGAAACAATCGGCTAAATAAAGCGCCGACATATAATAAATTCATGTGACAATTAGATCTTTCTCTTAAACCATACTATGTTTTTTTGATTTTATAGACGTACAACAATACGTGAACCGTGAGAAAATTGTATTTATTTTGAAACAGTGTAATGTGCAACATGCATTTTATGACGACATCGCTAATGTAAGGAAAGAAATAAAATAATCAAAAACTTCAAAAGCTAAAATTAATAATATATTTATTATAAATTATATAATACTTACTAAATTGGTAGATGATTATTTAAATATTCACAAAATTGAAACTTTGCATCATAAAATAAAAATTATCAATTATGTTTCATGCGTATATTTTCCGATATGTAAATTTGTTTTTTTACAGCATCTTAATTTTTCGCTTAGTTGAAGAAGACATACTGTATATTTACTAAATTTTTGGCCAGTAAATCGGTGACTGCGTAACCCAGAATTATGATCGCTTTTTTTTTAAATTGGGCTAAAACAAACAAAAACAAAAGTGGCTGATTAGTTGAAAGTGATTTTTTCGTGATAAGCGATAATATTAGCGATCAACAAGCAAGTTTTCAAATAAAAATACAATTCATAAGTGGATTTCATCCAACTAAGTAAATTAACGAAATTAATTACTATAATTTGTATTGTATATACAGTAGCTTTAACAACCGTGTATTGAAGTAGTATTATTACGGTTCTGAGCAGATTTAGATATAACTTCGTTAATTATCTGTCGATACAATAAGAATTCAACTATAATCGGCTCGGATTATGTTTGAGCTGAGACTCAAATTTATTTATAATAATTTGACAAGAAAATATAGATTGATTGATTGACTAACGAAAGTTAAGAAATGAAATATTCTAACGATTTCTTGAGGAATTATAAATCTCTGACCGTGATTCAAGTGGAAGTGGATTGTTTTTCTTGTGGTTCAGAAGACGTTAAAATCAACTACTGTCATATGTTATATGTAAGATTTAACATTAATTAATACGAATCAAATACATTTTAGAATAATTACTAATAAAAAGAACATCGTGGCCGGATTGGTCGAATGTGACATAAGTATAACCGAATTTATTTAGCCAATCATAATCATCGTGAAAGACGTGAATCGTCGGAGTAGTTATACACTTTAACCATGATATTTTATATAAATCAAATTGTTTTGTCGTATGCTGAAAAGAATAAGCATGTTTATACATGTTCGCAAATGTTAGAAACTTTATTATAATAATAAATTTTAATATTAAAAGCTTAATTTATAGTCTATATATATATATAATTGCAAATATTTAGAAAAAAAAATTGTTAATATCTTCTTTCGTATATACATTGATATATAAGCAATCCTGAAAATACAAACCGACAAGATCACTTGATATGTTTCAAACAGTATCGAAGTTGATAAATAAAGGTTCCCCTTATAACTTATTATCCTCTCTGTCTTAGAATTAACATGATTGTTTGTGCTGAAGACATCCGGATATTTTACTTATATTAAAGCCCAATAGCGATAAAAGAGTCAATATAGTTATAGTAATATAGTATCGTGATAATAAAATATTTCTTGGCTTCTGGAACGGCAAAAATAGTTGGATTATACAAACTATTCTCTGAGAAATATAATGATGGTGCTATTTATGGCCAATAAAAAAAATAGTCTATTATACTATATGATTTAAAGAAAGGAGAGGATAAAATGAAAGGCGTCTTACAATTTATTTTTTGTGGCGCAACCTGCGGTTTGCGAACTAGTTCGTTAAAAAAAGTATTTTTATGTAGCATCATTATTATATTCAGAACAAAATTAACTTTTTAAAACGATACGCTATACCAATCCCGGTAGGTCAAAAGATTTCATCTTTGGAAGAAAACAGGCTTCAAAAATATTTAAAAAGTATTCATGAAAATTTGCAAGCTTCTATTTACATATAAATAAATTCAATTTCTTTATCTTAATTTTCTAGATCCTTATTGCGACAATCATTAATCATGATGTGTAATTATTTGTCACAATATTGGTATAAAAAATCGCGAAATCGCGAATTTCTTTATCCAATTGAGCTTACGAGGTCCTAACGCTTTGGCTTACACTTTGACTCACGTTAGCTCGAGTCCTTACTCAAGTGTCGTGTTTTCACTAATACCATTCCCACTAATACCATAGTTTTAAAATGAAATTCACAATATTTACAAGTTCATAAAATGACATTAGAGCTAAAATTATTATTATTGTTAATTGAGATGATAAACTAATTAATTACGTTCAGGAACAAACATTGCGTGAAAAATAAGTAAACGAAATCAATTTCAGCCAAAAATTTACAATATTATGAACTTCAAAAATAATACATAACATATTGTACCTATTTTATTTTATTTATTATACTTTCTTCAATAAAGTTGGTTTTATGTCTTTTTAGGCTTACTGTTACGTTAGTAAAAGTGATTAATTAAAGTAACTTCATCAATAGTATAAGCGAATTGACATTGTATTATATAATGGAGATCTAAAATTTTTAGAAGATTTTTAATTGAAAAGATATAAAGTTATTAAATATATTTTATTTAAAAAAATCTAAATACCCTTTTGCTTTATTTTGTTTACAATAGTACGAAGTTGACAGCTACTTAATGTATACTGAGATCAAAACTTTGACAATGGCTGAATTCTTCAATTACTCTTATAAAATTTTTTGCGCTTATATTTTAATCTAAATAAATGAGTGAATTTCTGCAAATTAGTAAAATAGGAGAAACATATAAATGTAATAACATTAAATGTTATTAATTCTATTATTACTTCTTGCAATTATACAAAATATTTTTGGGATCTTTTCACCATAATTGTTTCTCATTATATAATGTATGGTTCAATAGTAATGCATTAAATGCAAATAAAAATAAATGACTTAAATTTGTTAATAAGATGCCATCGTCTGAAATGATATATGACTCTACTCTGGGTGTAAATTATTAGAAGGAAATACCAGTCAACTTTCTGATAATCAAGTATTTTCCCAAAAAAAAAAATCCGAATTATTCGGAATTCTACACTTCCGAAGATAAAAAAAATTCGCCACTGAGAATTACCCTTTTAGGCTGATCTGTAGCTTGTGCTTAAACCATAATCATGTGTTTTTCCGAAAGAATATTCCGAATTCTACACCAAAAATTTACCCCTGAAATTATCTTTTTAACTATAACATGTTAGACAATAAATCAATTCAGATCACTGTCAGTTATTTTATAAGAATCTGATATTACAGTATATGTAATAAAATAACGATTAAAAAATAATAATTTTTTTTTTTTTTTTTGAATTTTTTTTTGTTAAATTATTATTAATGCAAGTAATTTGATAATTTAATCGCTCAAAAGATAGGTCGTGAGAAAAGATAATGATATTTTGGGAATTTTATGGAGATATGACGAAACGAAATAACAAAACTTTTTTTAATATTTTGAAGCATGTTAAAATAACAAATTTAACGATTCTATCCATTGTTTATAAATCAAATAAAGCTTAAATAAATTAAATGAACAATGGAAACCTAAAAGAACACAAGTTTTTACAAGCAAAGAATCTAAGATACTTAAAGAATTTAAAATGATTTTAGATTATAGGAAAACCCTTGATGTTCCAAGTCAATATAGGATAGCTCGAGAAATAAGGGATATTTCATTTGATGATATTGGTTTTAATCAATCAATGGTATCTCGTATGTACAACAATAATGATATACCTAAATGTGATAAAACATTAACAGCGATTAAAAATTGGATTAATAAAGAATTGGAAAGAAAGGAAACCATGAAAATTTAGACTAGAAATAATATATGTATCAGGTTGGTGAATTGTATATTTTGATATTATCGATACAAAATAAACATTTTATTTTCAACTATGTAAAATATTAAATTGTTCATATTTTTATATAACAGATAATAAATGATATTTTCAAAAAAATTGCATTTATTAATAATTAAATGAAAGACTAACGCACGCCAACAAATAAAATATTAAAGATCAAATAATAATAAGACCATCATACATAAATTAAATTCACGAAAGGGTAGGTATTAAAGATCAAAATATGAAAGCCACAATACATAAATTAAAATTACTCATTAAAAATTGGCCGCTATACATGAATTATAATTGCTCATTAGACGCGAAAGACCATAATATTGCCACTATATTGCCCATAAAAAGGTCTGTATTAATATCAAATAAATTAAAATAAAAGGTAATACACAAGTTACAAGCCCACGAAAAATATCAGAGACCAAGTACACACAATATAATTGCTCATAAACTCTAGTTTATATGAAATTAATGCCGAAATTAGTTTTTTTTCTTTCCGTTTGAAATTTAAAAATAGCGTTCAGGAGTAAATTATGATAATATACCAGATATAGTAATATAAAGCAAACCTTCAGAATATTCTTTCTGAAAAACACATGATTATAGTTTAAGTACGAGCCACAGATCAGCCTAAAAGGGTAATTCTCAGTGGCGAATTTTTTTATCTTCGGAAGTGTAGAATTCCAAAAAATTTGGTCGGGAAAATACTTGATTATCACTTTCTGGATACTTCATTATATCATTAATTGTACTTTATGTATATTATTTATTATTTGGTAAAAGTAATTTGTACATTAATTGAAAGTTATAGACTTGTATGAAACAAAATAAGCTAAATAGAATTATTAAATAAAAAATAATTAATTCTATATTCATATTTCATAGTTTTCGATCACCTCCTGGATATACGATTTCTTTCAATCGTTTGAATTAGTGCAAAAGAAATAAAATATAGTTATATATTAAAGGTTTATTTTGAGATCATAGATTTCTTATGGTCACTATATGACCAACCATTCGGTCCTGTGACTGATACATATAGATCCAATAATTAATATGAAAAGATTGTAGACGTATCTTACTGGGATCCATACTGCATCATAATCTAAATTTGTAATCGACATCAAAATTTAAAATGATGAAAGGATATTCATTGGAAAAAGATATAAGATTATTAATAAATAATCCAAAATATATTGATATAGAAAATTTATGTGAAGGCAATTTAGGAAATCTGGATCGGCAAATTATTGGACAATAATAAGATTGCCAGACTTTATTCTCAACTTACTCGCATATTCTCAAAATTATTACATATATTATTGTAAAAGGACCCTTGATGATCTTTACATATGGATAGCGTTAAATTCTTTTATTGTTAATTAAGGAGAGTCCGTTGATCAGATTTTTATGATGCGATCATACAGTATTAATCCTGCAAATTATATAAAAAGGTGATGTCCTGGTTAGTGAACCCTTTTATCCACCTTATGCAAGTAAAATGAAAAAATCAAGCAAAATAATAAAACTTACACCATCAATATTATCATTCAAACGAACTCTTATATTCCACAAAGTTGATTTTATTGCTCGGCTAGCTTCTTGAAAACGATGCTAATCGATGGATTTTCCCTCCTTTATAGATGTTCCAAAATAAAACGGGCATACTACTCTTCTTATTATATATTTGCATTTTCTCGCCGCTGATCATAGAGCTTCGTAATTTTTGGTTTTTATTTCATTTTTGTGATCTTGTATTCTGTTGCTAGTACTGTGTTAATAAATTGAATAAAAATTTTATTAATACAATAAAAAGTTGGATTTATTATCATAAAAGTATAATGTATTATTATCACGCGTATAATAGGCGCGGTGAAATTATTCAATCTAATCACATGCCTCAACATCACGCTCCTCAATAAATTTGGCGCAGAATATCTAACGAGCGTAACCTGAAAAAAATGTCACGAAATGGGCGGCATTACGCAACTTGACTGAAATTAAGTGTGGCGCTCATGTGGCGAATAATGAGTGACGAATAAGTTTCGAAAAAAACTAAGTCCCTCAGAAAATGGAAATGCAGTGGGGTGTGACGGTTGTGACAAAAAGTCACGTGATTTTCGGGACATTTTTTTCAGGTTACGCTGGGAAAATCATCTAAAATAAGCATTTTCACGTGCCTAATTCTTGATGTTTGGCGCAGTATCGTACTGGCGATAAAAAATCGACATACTGTACCTTTATTATAACGCATTAAGCAACAAGTTTCTAAGTGGTTGGTTAATGATCACTTCTTCATCCGAATTCTCTTCGCCTGTTTCTTCTCTTTCATCTTCATCTTCGCTTCATTAAACTTTGTCATCATTCTTTCATATTCGCTTTCAAGCTCTATATCATCATCGTCTCACTTCATTTTCTATATCGTTAAGTATAAGGCGGAGTGGAATATTGTGAAAATGAATCGTAAGGTAAGTATGTAAGTACGAATAGGAAATATTGTTTTTACATCAGTTGCTAATCCCTGAATTTATGCTGTAGGTTCGAAATTACTTAATCTCGGAGAAGTTCTCTTATGTGAAATAATCTTTTACATAGTCTGTGCGAATGGTAGTGATAAAGATAGACAAAGCTTTCGTAAATATGGGCAGGATAAAATCGTGTAGTAAAAGAGTATAGAGATGAAAATCTTGTAGTTAGTGATAGAAACAAATTAGCTATAGATATTTTTCGTAAACGTGAGAAAGCGAAGAAATAACTTGATGCTGGAACTCGTATTAAATGGGCTAGGACCGCGTACTCCCTCCTCTTTGATAGCATCATGCATTTCATTCGCTACCTCTATCATTTTATATTTATTTCATATCAAAAAATTAAAAATTAATAAAGATTTCGCCCACTAGGGCTTATATTTTTTTAATTATATAATTTTGATTGACAAAAAATACTCCCTTTGAAATCATAAAACATTAGGGCAAGCCAAAAAAAAAGTGCAGTCAGTGTTGAAGCGTACCACCTGGTCGAGCGTACTCATTCGCAGACGGACTGTAATAACGTCCCGCTTATCCATGATGAATAACCGTAGTTTTTTCCCAACCTTCAACTTAATACCTAGCAGACACTTGCGCAGGGATTATTTACATATTAAATATGAAAACGTCCGCAGAATACAAGCGAGTAACCGTAGTTTTTTCTGCACGAGTAAACCAACTGCACTTTGAAGGAAGAATAGATTATTGTTATACGAAAATTTATTAGATCGCGAAATCGCGAAATTAATACTAGCCGTAGTGGGGGGAATCTTAACCTGTTCCAGGGGGTATACGTTTCTTATCCTGTTCCCCTGCATCAGCCACATCAGCCCCAGCCACATGGATTTATTTGTGTTTTACCAGTTATCCTTATACAATACACGCGCACTCTCTTTCTTATCCTTTAAAGCTAGATAATATTTAATATTGACTTAGATATGAAGTATTATTTATAAAGTTGTGAATATTTTTCACATTTAACACTTTATTTTTGATAACAGACGCGTTTTTTATCTAAAATTTATAGCACATAATTTTACAAATAATCTGACTTTTATCAAATAAGCAAAGCTGTTTAACAGGTATGGAACTACTTAGAAATTAATTTTCACCAAGCTAGCTTTGATATTTATGAAGTTATACTTATTTTTTGTGATATTTTCGTGCAGATACTTCGTGGCGTAATTTAAGCAATTTTGCCAAATAAAACTGGCCTTTATTGAATAAGTAAAGTTGTTCAAGAGGTATGGAACTACTTGTATATTAATTTTCATTAGGCTAGCTTGAATATTCGTGAAGTTATGCTAATTTTTTGTAATATTTTCGTGCAGATATTTTGTGGCGTAATTTAAGCACTTTGGTCAAATAAAACTGGCCTTTATTGATTAAGCAAAGTTGTTTAATGGGTATGGAACTACTTAGATATGAATTTTCACCAAGCTAGCTTGGATGTTTGTGAAGTTATATTTATTTTTTGTAATGGAATTTACTGTGCGCGTATGTATTTTTTTATTTTGTAACATAATTTCAGCACTTTAGTTAAACTAAACCGGCTTTTGTCAATACATAAAATTGTTCAGTAGGTCTACTGAATACTAAATTTTGTCAATTAACTTGAATATTTATGAATGAATAAAAGTATTTCTTGGTTTTCTATAAAAATTTTTATTTTTTATTAAATTTAATAAAATACATATTAAACATTTTATTTTAATTTGAAATGTAATGTAATATTAAAATATTAAAAATATTAAAGATATTGAAATTTTTATTTTTTTTTTGTTAAATATGAAATTAAAATATTTTTGAAGTTTTGCATTTTTTTCGCGTGAACGAAAAATATTTCTAAGGCAAATGTTACACAAAAAACATCCAATAAATTTTATGGCTGATAATTTCAATTTTAAACCAATCATATTTAAGGAAAAGGGGTACGGCCGTACGGGATAATAATCTATACCCGGGGTACAGGTTAAGGATCCCCGTAGTGGGGGTACAAAATATCCCGTGTGATGATTTTGTCACATTGTCACGTGATGGCGGCGGACTGCGTTGTTTATATTTATCTCAGCGCCGACTAATTTTTTTGTGGTCCGATCTTTATTTGTCACTTGCATACGATCACGTGCTATTTTCTTATACGATCAAATTATGCAACCGTATTTTTCTTGGACCATCAGATACTATTTTCTTATTAGAGGTGCAACTTTACCGACGTAACTGCCGTAACAAAGTTACGTCAATAACGTCACTGCAGATGCTCACATAGAAATTTTATAATAATTTATATAATATCGAGCTACGTCACGAGTTGCAACCTTTTCATTGACTTAATGATTGGACGTAGCTAAAAAAAGGAAAAGTCTGCACCAGTTCTGCACCCCTATATTTGTAAAAAATTGCTTTATCCACCATTAAAAATGCGAATTATTTTAATAACAAGGGACATGATGATGATTAGAACCTTTGGAAAAACTGGTATTTACTGGAAACTTTGGAAAAACTGATATTTTACTGGAAACTTTAAAAAACTTGTATTTTACTGCGGATTATGCGGTTCAATACAAAAAGATTCAAATTATGTGATTTTATGATGCGGTTAACTAAAATTATGTATTTATCACATAATTATTCGTTTTATGCAATCACATAAAATCATCGTCCTTGGATCAGATATGCAAAAACTGAAACATGGAAGAAATTTACGGTTATCAAATTGAAATGATATTGATTATTCTAAATTATAGATTATACTGGCATGTTTACGACGTCGTTTACGATATTATTCCACTGAGAATACCAAATAATAAGTTCCCTACTTGAACTTTTAAAATCATCGCCTGGCTGTCCTGCCATGTTTTAATAAAATGGATGGTTGACGGACATTATTAGAAAGCGACTGATCTTATTTCTATTTTCATTATGTTATACAGAACAAGCATCAGGGAAAGTAATTTAAGTAGTGCCAAAGTTGATAAATAAAGGTTCCCTTTATAACTTACTATTCTCTCTGTCTTTCAAATTAACATATCGTTTGAACAAATTACATTCATGACAATGTTTTTTAGAAATCACTTGGCATAAATCTCATTATTACTGTAGTTATTACTGTAGTAATCGTGTTTACTAACACTCAAATAGACAGGTGTACAGTATATCAAAAAATATAGTGTTTTATGTCTTCTTTAAACTCTCGATAACACTGACACTAAATAATACCGTATATGATACGAAATCTATACCGTAGTTTTTTTGTTTAACTAGTATACGAGGGATGATGTTGTAAACTCTTCTGGCCAATCAAAATCGAGCATCCCGTTTTGCAGCGGAGTCATATGTCATTCTTGCATTTTGTGCGGACGCGTAGAAAAAATGTTAAACAATTAAACCATTGTGAAAAGTGAAGAAGAAAGATATTTGTAAATTAAGTAAAAATTTTATAGATTACTCTTATAAAGCATTGAAGTACCATTCGTATAAATGTAAAAGCAAATTTCTAATAAACAGTCTGCTTCTTCGAATAGTATGATAAAATAAAAACAATTCTAAATGAATAAAAAAACCCCATCCTTTTTTTATGATGTTTAAAGATTTAAAGCCGCAAATGAAATTAATTTAAGCGAAAACTTGGGTTTGAATAAAAAAGGTTAATATATATTTATAATTCATTTTAAATTGAGACAAGTAATTGTATGCCTATCATTGTTTTTCTGGATTAGGATCTAGGAAATTATAGAATGAGGAGAAATGGGAATGTATTTATTACATATAAATAGAGATTTATAATTTTCATAAATACTCTATAACTACCTTTGAAGCCTGTTCTCGTTATCGGGATTAGATTGAATTTGTTCCTCATTAATAAAAGTTAGTGTTATTCCAGTCGGGAGGTAGGGAGGTGTACCTAAGAGGCCGTCACTGGTTGTCACTAGTGTCACTAGTAAAAATTTCAACTGGAGAAAAGGCAATACTGTTTATATCATGTCTACTATGATTCCGCTAATATCGAAAAATTATAATATTAAAATTTAATAAGTAAATAAGACCTTCAGTTCCTTATAAACAAAATTATATATACCAAGTTACAAAGAGTAAATTTTCCTTGACCATCAACACTTAATATATAAATAACAAAAAAACAGTCAGTTAAGGTTCAAATCTTAGTTTAAATGTCCAAAATATACAGTACCTTGTATATTCCGATGCATCGTCTTCAAAAACTTTAATTTTCGTATTAACATCAATACCGTGTCTTGTATTATGGTCATATTGTTCATGACCATAAGGTAAAATGCACTATTTATACATCATTAAATTTAAATTGTTCATTACAAATTAAATAAAATTGTTATAAAAATATTCTATACATACGAAATATCCACAGAAGTGACATTGTGCTTCACAAAAATGAAATCCATTATCATTATGTGTATGTTTACCGAGATGTTTAGATTTGTTCGGAGGAATTTTCTTATTACATCTTAATCTTTCACTTAATTGAATGTACTATTTTAATAAATTATAATTAAAAATTTAAGAGTTAATACATTTACCACACTAATCATTAATAACTTTATACATTGAAATTATACCTTTATAAACGCTCCTTGAAGTTGCTTTTTAGGTTTAATTACTATTTTACATACACCACCATCTTCGCATAACTCATGACATTGATGTTCATTCCTTTTAAATTTAAATATTTATAAATAAAATAAATAAATACAAATGATAGATTACAATAATACATACCCACAAAAATGATCAACATGCAAGTCAAAAAAAGTATGAAAATGATCACTTTGACATCTTTTCTCGCAATACGGAATTGGGCATTGAATTGGACAAGTCTCAATTTCACAGCTGTGTAATTCATGATGTTCTTCATGCGATTTAATACATTTATTTGGACAATGATAATCTCCATTTACAGTAACTGTTGATAATGAACAATTTTCTCCGCAATAATGACGTGTTGATTGACATAAATGTTCACCATCAAGATGCCCTATTTCTTTTGAGCAAACTTTCTGACAATTGCGCTTATCAATAAGATTACATGGCTCACCACATAAATGCTTTATTTTTCTACAAATGTGTCTACCTTCATGTCCAGCTTTATGGCTACATTTCGGAATTAATTTTTTGTTGTGTACATCGACAAATTGGCATGGAAAATTACATTTATGATTTGTTAAACAATCATGATCTTCTTCATGGTTGAAATTTTTCATGCATTTTAAGTGACATTGGTGGCATACTAATCCGCATAAAGTCCATAATAGAGTTAATTTATCAAATTTTTGTTCCATTTCGTATTTTCCATTGATGACAATACTATTATCTTGTGGCAATTTAGCAGTGTTTTGTGCGTACCATTTTCGTACACGTGATATACGACGCTCAACAATATAATTCGAGAATTTAGCATAATTTTCAAACCACTTGTTTTCATCGGACATTTTTTCTCGTGATTGCACTATCTCTTCAAAATAATCTCTTAAATCTTCAGAAAGTTGGGCAAAAGATTCATTTTCATCATATAAATGAATATCGGCATCTGGTAATAATTCAATAGATTCAACATCGTTTAAAATATAGTCAGTGAAGTTAATTGTTGGATCTTCAATTGGTTTTCCGGAATCCCGATCCTGAATGGAATAAAATTTTTTTGGTTAAAAGGATTCATAAAGTTTATATTTTTCAAACATAAATAGGAGTACTTTTTTTATTACCATAAGTTGTTTGGTAACAGAATCTTTTTGTTCTAAACCATAAGAGATAGCAATGGGAAGTAACTTTTTTAATGTTGCAATACGGATCTGTATGAGACTTTCATCTAATGAACTCCAGTCACATATCTAAGTTTAAAATATAAATTATTATTTTGTTTTTATTAAAATATTCGATTTTCCTTCATTAAACAAAGTTACAGACCTTTAATTTAGCCATAATTATTTTTATATTCTGTAAGAAAGTTATAGCATTTTCATATTTTACTTTTTGCTTCTCTAACTTTTTATTAATAATTGATAGGGTTTTAAACCATGCAATTTCACCAAAAACAGGCCAAGGTATAATATCCAATCCACCTCCATACATTCTTGTAATAAAATTATCTTCACCTTCCTAAAACTTTCAATTAGTTTTTTTTTATAAAAAAAAATAAACAAACGAAAATTTTAATTACCTCTGCGATTAATTGATCAAATTTTGATTGAAATTCTCTAATGATACCATCTTTATCTACTTTAGGAACGTCTTTGATGATAACACAAAGTCTTGCCTGGAAAATCGATAATAATTATTAATAGGTAATGTTTCCTTTTCGTATTATGATTAATTATAATTGTGATACCTGAAATAACTTTGGATCCGATTCATATAACCGTGCGCAATCTTGAAATTTCAGAAACATTGTCGATATATCTCTATTTATGATAAATTGATTCTTTTGGAATTAAATAATTTATTATTTATATTAATAAAACATGTATAACAAAAGCAGTAATAGTACAATATACTGTATATATATATTATATATATTTACTTTAAAAAGAATAAGATTTGAGATAATTGTATTAAAAAGCGCTAAAAACATATCTAAAGATAAAAACCATGTTATTAATTGATAAACAAAAAGATAAATTGTAAGATATCAATATATATACCTTCTTGTGGAGTTCTTTCAAAAGATTTTAATCCTTCAAAGTCAAGCGCGACATAGATACTTTCTTGTGTGTTAACTATTAAATAAAAAGTTAATAAATCTTATTTTTGATGCAGTAGAAAATAATAAGAATTACCCAATGACATCCATACGCCTTCGGTATAACGCTAAAGAAAAGTTACATAATTAAATTTTTTTATAATAAACAAAAGATTTAAAAGGGATATCATATATCAATTACCGAACCATCAAATGTAGTTCCAACAAGATGATTTAACATAAATGATTTTCCACATGATTGTTCGCCCATGCTTGAAATAACTTCTACTTTTTTATTACCAAAATGCCTGAAAATTCCTTCATACCAACCAAAAGATATGTTTTTTGATATAATGTCTACATGATGACCGTCTTCAACTTCAATTGGATAATTTTCATTCGAAGATAATCCATCTTTAAGTGGCTGAAATAAATTGTTTCTTGTTACAGCAATTTGTATAGGAATTAAACAACTAAGTTGAATAATCCATTCCCCTAATTGATATTCTTCCGAAAATTTCTTCCGAAAATTCGCATTGTCAACATCAAGATTAGGGATGGCAACGGTCACGGTCATTAACCGGTTATGACCGGTCATGACCGTGACCGATATCGGTCGGTCAAAGACCTCTGACCGACCGTTTGACCGACCGGTCTGACCGACCGTTTAACCGACCGTTTGACCGACCGTTTAACCGATCCTGAAAACGTTTGCGAAACGTTTTTTAATATAAAATTTAATAAAAAAATGTTTCGCAAACGTTTTTTAATTATTTTAATAGAAAACGTTGCGAAAACGTTTTTTATTAAGTATTTCATAAAAAAAAAACGTTTCGCAAACGTT
>QZLH01000615.1:40932-51707 GCA_003833135.1 Oehlia diaphana
AGAAACATATGAAGATTTCCTTTTTAAATTCCAAGTTTTCTTTATCAGTTGCCGAGTGACGAATGATTGATTTGTAGTAGATTCAACAACTAAGAATAAAATAGGTTTATTTAACTTTCAATAAATAAAAGATAAATATCAGCTTAAGTCAAAGTAAAAAATTTTATAATACTGAACCTATTGGATTTAATGGGACATCATCTTCCATTTGATTATTAATTTCGGTCTTAATTTTATTAGACAAATTCATCTTTATATGAAAAAAAAAAAACTAATAAATAGATTATTGGCTTTATATATACAGTATATGAAATAAAAAATCAAACCTTAAATCCGCTGTCAATTTTGAAATCTTCTTTTTCTTGGCCTTTTTTCACTTCAAACTCAAATTGTGTTTCATCATCTTCGTCTGAGTTATTATCAGAATTCTCTAAATTTAGATCAAAGCTTTCTAAATCTTTATCGCTCATAAAACACATCTGATGATCTGTAAGTTTTGTTAAGTATCTAAAAAAAATTCAAAAAATGAGAAATTAATTATAAAACACTGAATTTTTAATGCGAAAAAAAAATTAGAAACAATACCTATGTAAATTAACCATATTCCTTTTAATCTGAGAAGAAGGATTTGAAGAATTTTCATAGCAACCAATTTCGGGCCAGTGAATAAGTAAACACAAATTGGCTTTCATTATTAATAAATAAATTCCTGGACGTAACGAAGGTTTGTTTGTATCATTAATTGATACGGAAGCAGTAAGCAAATCATACCTGTAATAAAAACTTAGATTAATTATTTTCGTATATAATAGTATTATTACAAAATAAGATGTTGTGTTTACAATTGTTGATCAATCATGTTCCTATTTAACAAGAACTTTGCGATTAAATTACGATTTCCATAACATCCAATAAGTCGAAATGAGATTGAATTCAATTTCGTATAATTAATTTCAGAAATAGATTTGAAACTTGAAGTGACCATATCATTGCACAGTTTCTCTAGATATTCCTTGGAAATAATTACAGTATTTTGTCCACTAAACATAATGAAAAAAAAATCAATATTACTTTAAGAATGTTCTAGACCTTTAATTTACAACTAACTTACCAACGTCATTTATATCATCATCATTGCATAAGTCCAACAATCGATACAGTCCACTAATGACATCAGCCAAATCGCTTGAACCCTCATTGTATTTAGCTTGCTGTGAAGACGTCATTAAAGGATTAGCAATCGGCAATTTGGCATGATTGAAAGAGTTATTTGTGTCCTCTTGAACCTCTAAGGAAAAAACAACAAATATAATGCGTTATTTTGGATAATCCGAATTAATTGTACATTGTGACCATTGCTGCTTTTATTAGGAATGCAGACAAGAAAAATTATGAACTAAAAAGCATACAAATAAATAAAAAAAATATTTATGCACCATTAGAATCATTAGAAACTTTTTCAGAATCACGAATTCGCATGATACGTTACGAAAAATTTTAAAAATAAAACGATGCTGTATCTTGTACAAGTACAAAAAACGATCGGCTAAATAATGTGTCTTCAATGAACATGGCATGTGAAAATTTATAGATTTTCATCATTTATCCTAATAAGGGAATCCTTTATGACGATGATCAAGAGTGAAAAGATGCACAAAATTCTCAGCTATGCAATGTACAGTACAACATGAAAATTTTTTTACTATGTATTTTTTATATGCAATTTTTGATTTTCCATAAAAATTAAAAAAGTTATATATAATTAAACAATTGAGAATCCTTTTAATAATTATAGTGTTATTTCATCTTACGTTAACTTAAGGTTGAAAGAATCGTAGATTCCTGGACCATAGATTCAGATTCACCTCACAGAAACACAAAATTTAGTTAAAATAATAATATCAATAATAATTAATTGTTAGTTATATAAAAAACTATCCCGAGTCTACCAGTGCAATAAATATAAAGGAAATATTTGATTCCGAATTTACGAATAATTAACTGAATAAACTTGTATTTAATGCTAGAGGCATGTTAGTTCGAGGAGTAACTGCAGATCCATAAAATGAAAATCATCTATCATGCTCTTCGATTAATAAGTTTATTTAGAGAAATTTTTACTGTAGCTTAACTTTTCCGCTTAATTGAATTTTAGGATCAATTATTCTTAATAACATTTACATCCTTAATTTTAGTATACGTAGTAAAAATGTGACTCCTTAGGTTACTGGAATACGCCCATATAAAATAAATAGATAAAAATCGTATTTAGATATAATATTTTAACTTCTACTCTTTTGGAACATTATAATCTATTTAAGATGTCTATTTAGAACCGATAAAGCTAATATAAATTGTTTTATCAAAAATAGATTTTATCTTATCTCTTTATCTGATAAGTTTGGTTATTATTAGATTTATACTTTTGATATGGTAGTTAATCGTTTTTTTTCACTAACAGAAAGATGTGAAATCACGTAAAAATCATTCAATCATTATCAATGATCAAATTTTAATCGGTTCTTGATATACGAACGAAATTATTCTCTTCGAATGTGTTCATATTTATTGTATCAAAAATAATAATAAAAAAATATATATTCAATTATTGTTTATTAGATTTTTGTTAATATTCTAGTTTTATTTGAACCCAACATATGTTTAAATTTGAAGCATGAAAAAATTTACTTTAAAACAAGTATGCGCTATAAACTTTCAATCATACCGATTAGTAAATGATAAATTGTGCATAAATTACAATAATACCAGGAAATTTTTTCCACGTAAAATCCACATGTCAAATATTGTGGATTTATGTCAATATTCAGGCTCCATGTTATATAACATTTGAATTTTGATAGTGCGCCCTCTCAATTTTTTTTTTTTTTAAACGCCATATCGAAATGTATCCTGGCCGAACAGGCAAGCATAGTACTGTAATAATAAAGACTAGAAAAAGGACTTGTTATTAATCACTTCGCTTTTAGTCTTTGTGGAGTATTTAGAAGTGACCAGTCTTTGGTCGTATTAAGATTTATTAACCTTAAACCGTACCCTTATTGTACAAACATGACGATCAGAAAGGCCTTGACGGCGCGACTCGGCGCGTGGACCAAACGTTTCCTGCTAGCTGTAGAAGAAATGGGCCCAGAGTCAACTGACGATATAAGAAGGTAAGTAATTTTTTTTCGTTTAGTTCGGCAGAAAGGAGTCTCCTTGACAGGTGTTACCTGGCTTGGATTATCAGAAGTTTTCTGATCCGAGTGATGGTGTGTGGCAACTCCTTGACAGGTGTTACCTGCGCTTGGAACATCAGAAGTTCTGGTCCCACCATTGCGAAACAATGAAATATATATCCTAATTATCTTCTCTATTTAACAAGGTGGACCTGGAGCATACCAACTTCAACTTGTCTTCCTTTTGGCAGGAAGTGATCATTGAAAGACTACAGATAATACATTAACAGCGTTACCTTCTAATTTATTAATACATTTTCCTGAAAGAAACATTATATAATTAATATTAAAATAAAATTCAAAACCCTTCAGAAGTTTGGTGCATCAAATAAATTTTGCGGAAAACGACTGTTCTTATCATTACAAAGAGGGTGCGACGTCTTCGGGTGATAAACGTAATAGCACTCTAGATTCAGATTTAATTCTCCCTGCGAGGGCCAAGAAGGTTAGCACTAAATACTTGCAAATAGTCCTGAAAAATTTAAATTCTTTTCACCTTTCTTACATTTTGAATGTACATAGTTTAAGAAAACGTGAATGTCGAGGGAGTTGACAGCGATAACATTCCCGAAAACCCTCTAAAAATAACATCATCGGGTATCAAGAATTCACGGATACGTATAAAATAATTCCACAAGAAAGTAAATGGACTTTGTCAACTGAAAAGTCGTCGAAGATGCACTATATACATTTGGAATGAAACGTTCACACGAACAGTGAGTATATATTCGTACTTCTTTTTACAATTTAATGGCAATTTTTTCTTATTGTTTTTTTTGAAAGCCTCTGCCATTCTTTCTTAATCGACTCGGATGACGAGAACTACATAAAACAAGGAATCTTCATATTTAAAGAATTAAAAGAAATTAAAAATTTCGACAAGTAAGAATTACCATCAATGCCGGCTGATCTTTTGAAGTATCTTAATAGCTTCCGAAATGTGAGTACTTTATTATTGTTCTACATTATATAACTCACTAAGACAATGTACCAAATACATCAAGAAATTTTTAGATTAGTTCGGAAATATGTGGAATTCCATACATTCCCATTATATCCTGCATCGAATTTTGTGGATTTACGCCGAAAATACCACGTGTTTTGCCACAGGGTATTTGAAAAATATTAGAACTATTCGGATTTTCCACATATTTCCATAATATTCGATGTCGACTTGCGCGAATTAGACCAATCAAAAAATTTCGATTATGACAGGATACGAATACTATAATTAATCCGTAAGTAAACGTTGTTTTGATTGTGTCGTGGCATGACTATTAGCTTGAGTATGAAGCGAATCATCTCACAAAGGATCATCTTGAAGCATGACCATGTTTACGTAATTTTCATGTGCGGAGCATGGTAGGGCCGGAGTAATTTGTCATTATGATATAATTATAATTATGAAAAGTGGCAAGATTTTTAAAATGTGATTAATAAGGATTTTTTGCTTTTTTATTAGGAGTTGTTTTTTTAAGGATATGAATAAAACTATCATTTTGATATACAATATATATTTTAGGAACGAAAGCAAAATAAGGATGAAATCACAGCCTAATTCTTTTTTTTTTTGTTTTTTGGGGGAATTGCTCCCTCTTACTATGGATGAGTTAGCATAATTTTAAGAATGGCGGGTTGTTTGTAATTTAAAAGACATATTTGCATAATATATTAATATACTTAGCTTTTTTAAAATGAATATACAGTAAAATCGATATCATAAAAAAAAAAATAAATAAAGATTTATAAATTGTATGTTCACTGTTAACCGATAGGGCATTTTTTTTTATATTTATAATCGTTGCTTAAATATTTTGATTAAAAAAAGAGCTCAACAAGAGAAAGTCAAATAAGATTTATAAGGTTATTGAGAAATAAATATAATTGACGATAGATATAATCAACGACCTTAATAGGCATTCTAATAACTCAAAAAAGAATTAATGGTTCAGGAAAATAAATCAAAAATGACAAAAATGGACATTTTCTTTCTGAATAAACTAGTGAAAAGTATTCATCAAAATAGGAGTTAAAAAGCGAGTAAATTGTTAAACATATTGTAATTGTAATAATTCTGTTTTTTTATATTTTTTTTTAGTTTAATTACAATTAATCAATTATAATTTAATCCTACATATATTTATGAATATCTAGCTAATATGTGTAGCTAAACTATTATATATATTATAAGCATTGTATAAAAAGAATAACCCATTATAGAATACTTCGTCATAGTTTTCAATTTCATTAATATTTTTCTTTTTATTAAGAATGATTTGGTATTAATAAAGAAGTAGAAGAAAACTAATTTGCTCAAAAATCTCACCGAGAATGAACTTTATTTTTTTTTTAAAAAAAAAATTCGCTTTGACAATTACGATCTAACATTTAACAATAAAATTTTTTAGAGAACCAACTATATAGACAATACAGATAATGATGATAAATATCATAACAGATGTGGTATATAGATACTAATTACTTTTCAGCTTACTTTTCTATTTGGTTGCATGTTCTAGAGTTAACAGAATTGACAAAAACAGTGGTTAAATAAATTAAGGTCGAGAATTTTTATAGATTTATTGATAGCAGCGACACAAAAATTTTAAATGTGATAATAGAAATTTGTTACTTATGATTTTATAGGTTACTCTATACCCTTAGAAGGTAAAGACGTATCATTCACATAAATGTCTGTAGAGCCCAAGAGAGCTTCACTATATAACTATTTACTTTTACCATGTTTACAATGAATACTTTCAAATAGTATTTTATCAATTTACTTTCAAATAACAATACGGTATATCAGTTTATTATTATAAATCAATTCTAATTCTGAAAAATTTTTAATAGGGAATCCGATGATGAGAACTATAGGTGCCGTCGTGATTATTTTTAATTAAAATGTACAATAAAAATTCAAAAATACAGAAAAAAGAATTCTAAATAAATATAGTCTTTTTTTTTGTTGTTATTTGAAGATTAAAAACAGTTGGAGAAATTAATAAAAAGTTTATTACCTGAAAGTAAGGAAGCTACTTATTATAATTCATTTTAGATTGAGACAAGTAATTGTATGCTCATTATTATCGAATTCTGTAAAATCTTGTTTCTCTTGATACGAATAAGGATCTATAAAATTAAAGACAGAGAAATGGAATATATTTATATATGTAAATATATAACCAGAGATTTATAATTCTTATAGATACTTTATAAATACCTTTGAAACCTGTCCTCTTCCAGAAAATTTTATGTGAAATGAAATCTTTTGGTCTATCAGGATTAGGCTGAATTTGTTCTATAATTTTATTAAGTCATTAATAAAAGTTTCGTCTAAGAGAAGAAGGTAATGAATATAACTTACCATTAATATGTTTTAAATCATGTCTATCATTATCATTCCTTAATTTACAAATTTCTTCATTTTGACAATAACCAACGTGACGATGTCTGCCTAAATTTTTACAATGCTAATATCGAAAAAGATGAAATATAAAATAATTATATATTAAAATTTAAATATAAATAAGACATTCTAAACAAAATTAATATATACCGTATTACAAAGAGTAAATGTTCCTTGACTATCAACACTTAACATAATAACAAAATAAGTTACTTAAGGTTCAAATCTTAATTTTAATGTCCAATATACTGTACATATAATACCTTGTATACTCCGATGCATTGTCTTCAGAAAATTTAATTTGTGTCATATTACCATCAATACCGTGTTTTGTATTATGAAGTTGTTTATGACCATAAGGTAATGTGCACTAATTATAAAATCATTAAAGTTCAAATTTCTTGTCATAAATTAAATAAAATTATTACAAAATATACATACAAAATATCCACAGAATTGACATTGTGCTTCACAAAAATGAACCTCATTTTCATTATGTGTATGTTTTCCGATATGTTTAGATTCATTTGGAGGAATTTTTTTACTGCATCTTAATTTTTCACTTAATTGAACATACTAATAAAAGTTTAATACATTTATCACACTAATCAAACTTTAATAACTTTATACATTAAAATTATACCTTTATAAACGTTCCTTGAGGTTGCTTTTTAGGTTCAATTACCACTTTACATACACCATCATCCTCGCATAATTCATGACATTGATGTTCATTCCTTTTAAATATAATAAATATTTAAAATAAAATAGAAAATAAATATAAAATATTGCAACTATACGTACCCACAAAAATGATCAACTTGTAAGAAGCCAGAATAGGAATGAAAATGATCATTACTTTGGCATTTTCTTTGGCAATTTGGAATAGAACATTGAATTGGACAAGTTTCACTTTCACAACGGTGAGAATCGTGGGGTTCTTCACATGGTTTGATACATTTATTTGGACAATGATAATCTCCATTTACGGTACGTGTTGATAATGAACAATTTTCTTCACAATAATGACGTGTTGATTGACATAAATGTTCACCATCAGGATGTCCCATTTCTTTTGAGCAAATTTTCTGACAATTGCGCTTATCAATAAGTTTACATGGTTCGCTACATAAGTGCTTTATTTTTTTACACACGTGTTTGCCTTCATGTCCAGATTTATAATTACATTTTTGAATTAATTTTTTGTTGTGAGCTTCGATAAAATGGCATGAAAAATTACATTTATGATTTGTTAAACAATCATGATCATCTTCATGATTGAAATTTTTTATACATTTTAAGTGACATTGATGGCATATTAACCCACATAAGGTCCATAATAGAGTTAATTTATCAAGTTTTTGTTCCATCTCGTATTTTCCATTGATGAAATTATTATTATCTTGTGGCAATTTAGCAGTATTTTGTGCATACCATTTTCGAACACGTGATATCCGACGCTTAACAATATAATTCAAGAATTTAGCATAATTTTCAAACCACTTGTTTTCATCGGACATTTCTTCTCGTGATTGCACTGTCTCTTCAAAATGGTCTCTTAAATCTTCAGAAAGTTGGGCAAAAGATTCATTTTCATCATATAAATGAATATTGGCATCTGATAATAATTCAATAGATTCAACATCATCTAAAATATCAATTAAGTTAACTGTTGGATCTTCAATTGGTTTTCCAGTATCATGATCCTATTGAATGGAATAAATTTTTTTTTTTAATTTAAAGATACATAAAATTTATATCTTTCAAATAAAATAAAAGTAACTTTGTCTTACCAAAAGTTGTTTAGTAACAGAATCTTTTTGTTCTAAACCATAAGAAATAGCAATTGGAAGTAATCTTTCTAATCTGGCAATACGAATCTGTATGAGGCTTTCATCTAATGAACCCCAGTCACATATCTAATTTAAAACATAAAATTATTAGTTATTCTAAATATTCAACTTTTCTTTAATAAACAACGTTTACAAACCTTTAATTTAGCCATAATTACTTTTATATTCTGTAAAAATGGTATAGCATTTTCATATTTTACTTCTTGCTTTTCTAACTTTTTATTAACAATTGATAAGGCTTTAAACCATGCATCATTATTAAAAATTGGCCAAGGAATAAAATCTACTTTTCCTTTATACATTTTTGAAATAAAATTATCTTCGCCTTCCTAAAATATTAAAATAAATACAAGAACAATAATTATAATAATTAATCGTTATAAACATTAATATTACAATTTATATGTTGTACCTCCGAAACCAATTGGGAAATTTTTGATTTTAATTCTTTGACCGTATATTCTCTTTTAGTTTTTGGAACATCTTTTATAATAATACAAAGATTTGCCTAAAAAATTGTTAATTTAGAAATATTCTATGAAAATAAATATAAAATATGCATATTCTTTTTACCTGAGATATTTTTGAATCTGATTCAAATAAAACAACTCCATCTTGAAATCTTTGCATCATTGACAATAAAATATTTACATCAGAATGGTTCTATTTGAAGTTATTGATTCATGTTAAATAAACATGTTAATAATCTGGCAATAAAAAATAATAAATTATTAAAAAGTAATTACCTCAACTTTAAAGAGAATAAGGTTTGATACAAGTGTATTAAAAAGTATCAAAAACAACTCTGATAATAGATCATAAATATTCTTATTAATAATTATACAAAATTGAACATTACTAAAAAACATAAGCAGTTACCTTCTTGCGGAGTTCTTTTGTAAGATTTTAAACTTTCAAAGTAAAATGCAACATATATATATTCCTTTGTATTTACTATATTTTTAATGAATCAGTTAATTTATAATCAATAAAAAAAAAATATTTTCTATGCTTTACCTAATGACATCCATACACCTTCAGTGCAATTCTAGTAAAAATCAAAATTAATTTTTAATAAATTGATTAAGATAAAGAACATTATTATCTAAAAACAAGGTGATATATACCATTGCTGATGCATCAAATGTAGTTCCAATAAGATGATTTAACATAAATGATTTTCCACATGATTGTTCACCCATGCTTGAAACAATTTTTATTTTTTTATTACCAAAATACTTGAAAACTCCTTCATACCATCCGAAAGAAATGTTTTTAACTATACTATTCAAATGAAGACCATAACTATTATTATCAAGTTCAACCTGATCAGATTCATCTAATAACAATCCATCTTTAAGTGGTTGAAATAAATTGTTTCTCATTTTTGCTATTTGTATAGGAATTAGGCAGCAAAGTTGAATAATCCATTCTCCTAATTTATATTGCGATGAAAATTCCTTCTGATATTTCGTGTTTTCAATATCAAGTTCTTGAAAAGCAATAACTGATGTAGAAAATTTCTTTAGTATTTCTGCGGGTTTCTTTGTAGAATGCTTTAAATTCTCAAATAGTTTGGTAATATATTCTTCAAATTTCTTGCCATATTTTTCAATTTCATTATTTTCATCAATATCAATAACTATTTTTAAACTAAGAGAGGAGTTTTGTTCGGGAGCGATACAATTTTCGATTGGATATTTCTCAAACATTAATCCATAAGCATCAATAAGAATATTTGGCTTTATTACAGGTTTGATATCTTTTGATTGTTCTTGGAAATGATATTGAACTTTTTCATTAGTAATTTTTACTATTATCGAATTAAAACATCCATTTTCCAATTCCAATGACATCAAATGAGTTTGTAGTTTTATACAAGTGATTTGTAAGTATTCTAAGGATTGAATAGTTGGCGGTAAATCGATAACTATAAACATAAGAATAGAAATAATTTAATATTAATCTAATAATTTTAAAGCATTGTATAAGTGAATATTAAAATTTAATCACAAACCTTTACTAACTGAACCTCCAAAGTTTGCACAAAAATAAACATATGCACGGCATATCTCCTTAAAATCGATTTCTCTGTTAGTAGAATCCTGTTCATCATCGGTTAAATTGTCTTCCTCATCGTTTACATTTTCGTCATCAGAGTTTTCGACTTTTATTTTTTCTTTCACAAACGCTACAATACAAGAACCATCTGGAGAACTTAAAACATTTGCTGTACTTGGTGGAAGATTACAAACTGCCGGTCGAAATTGCTGATTT
>QZLH01000615.1:51712-70270 GCA_003833135.1 Oehlia diaphana
TTTCGACTTTTATTTTTTCTTTCACAAACGCTACAATACAAGAACCATCTGGAGAACTTAAAACATTTGCTGTACTTGGTGGAAGATTACAAACTGCCGGTCGAAATTGCTGATTTATAAGGTTGAATATACGTGCACAACCACCTTTTTCAACGAAACACAGATCCTCGGTGTCCTGAATAAACAAGAAATATTGAATATCCGGAACCGTACCACTATACCATTGTAATAACTGGATGTTTGAATTTCGCGAGTATAAATTTGCTTGACCATTATTGAAAGAAAAAATGTTTAACTGATTTAAAAAGACGNACGTGCACAACCACCTTTTTCAACGAAACACAGATCCTCGGTGTCCTGAATAAACAAGAAATATTGAATATCCGGAACCGTACCACTATACCATTGTAATAACTGGATGTTTGAATTTCGCGAGTATAAATTTGCTTGACCATTATTGAAAGAAAAAATGTTTAACTGATTTAAAAAGACGTAAATAGAAATTAATTTCATGAGATTTAGAATTATAAAACCGTAAAACTTCGAATCTTACCACCATTCTCTTTGTGTCAAATATAGCAATTAACTCTTTGGGTTCGTTTACTGCAATAAAATAATTTTCATCCGTATTTAATGTCTTATATGGTCTATTTGAATAAGATTGTTGGAAATTTTGTGCTAGTTTCTGAGCAGTATCAAAGAATATTTCAGTATTTGATGCTCTTTTGTTCCATAAAATAAGAAGGAATTTATGATTATCAAATTGTAATATTTTCCTATAACAAATATATTATTAGATTTTTCCTTTCATATTAAAATTAAAATTAAGGTAATAATCTTCTTACCTAAAGTCATAGACTTGAGGATCAAGATGAAATGATGTACCATATTGTCCACGGCTATAATGAGAAGGTAAAGTTGGATTTGGAATATGTAATTCATTTTCTTGAAGTTGAAGAGTATCTGCCTGTTCCAACGATGTTTCATAAATTGTTATCTGTAATTGATTTGGCTGAGTTGTTTCAATTTCATGATGAAAGCGATATCCATACGAATACAAACTTTCAGAAACTAATAATAGTAAAAATGAAAATTAACAGAATAAATATACTGTGCTTAATATATATTCAAGTTGATAAATTATTACCTGATATATTTCGTATATTTAGTCGCATAGATCTATATTACGTAATTTTTTATATGAGTAATATATAAAGATAATGGTAATTTAGCAACTAAAACAAATTAAGACTTATTTACCCATCTTGATATTTTTCTTCTATGACACTACAAATTCTGTCAAATTCGAAATCCTCAATTGCTTGTTTCTCTTGTTCAAATTCCTTGTTTAATCTTTCTGACAATTGTTTATTGAAAGAAACTCTTGACAAAATTTCCTCAATGTTATTAGGAAAAGTATTCCTTCTCCAATTTTGGTATTCTTCAAAGAAAACATCCAGGATTTTTTGTTTGATATCATTAAACTTTCCAAAAAATGGTGAATTAACAAGATCATGTACAAATTTGATATCCGACATTGTTTTGGATATTTTAGTCGACTCCTCATCTGCACGATTAATGCTTGTACTAGAAAAATTTATAATATCCAAAAAAGCTAAATTTAAATTAGAGATCCCTGAAAAAACTCCAGATGATCGTGGCCTTTCAGTATGTTTTTTTACTAATTTATATGTATCAGTTTCTTCATCTACGAACATATTATAAAAAATCTCTATTGTAGCTTCTTCATTGCTTTTCCCAGCATTTTGAGTCATTTTAAATATATCAACAACAATCATCGAAGCTAGTGCATATCTTTTCTTTAGTTTAACCCAAGCTTTGGAATTAATTAAAATTTTTTTGTCAATTCGAGCTTCCATGTCAGGATATCTTCTACGAATTCTTTCTAAATCTAAATTTATAATTGATTAATAAAATATATAAAAAGTTGCATATCATCTAGCGGTCTAGGACATCAGGGCTTTAAATGTATTTTACCTTCATCACTTATATTCTCATGTTCTGGATTAATAAAATCTTCAAAAGGACTGTAAAAAATAAGTTAATACTAACAAATACTTTAAAAATTTACAGAAATAAAAATGATAAATACCTGTAACTATCGCGTAATTTTTTCCATGCCAAATTTGAAATGATGTCTTTTTCTTGGTCCTTCTTTTTATCATATTTCATCCTCGCAGCTGCAATTGTAGTACGTAATGGGCCTATAAGCTCATCTTCCATTTTTAATCCATGTTTAATTAAAATCTCTAATGATTTCATGTTCATTGTTTCACGATTAATATGTAACTTTCGTCCTTTTAATCTTATTTGTAGTTCTCGTTGAAAATCAAACGCAGTAAAGATTGGCGCAGCCGAGCGTAATTGAGAAGGTGTCTTTATCAAATGTCGAGTAACAAACGATTGGTTTGTAGCCGATTCCACAACTAAATATAATAATTTAAATAGAAAATATTTTTTAATCCTAAAAAAGTTAACTTCTCTTTTTTTAGCATAAATTAATTACCAATTGGATATAAAGGTATATCATCTTGAATATTATTATTTATCTCGGTTGTAATTTTATCAGATAAATTCACCTTAATATGATGATGATTCATAAATTAGTTATTATACAAAAAACTATTATTATAAAAAAGCATGTAAATCGAAACCTCAAAGCCCGGATAGATTTTGAAGTCTTCCCGTTCTTGGCTTTTTTTAACCTCAAATTCATAACATATGTCATCATCATCGTCCGATTTGAGATGATTCCAATCAAAAATTTCCAAGTCTTTATCGTTCATAAAACAAAGCTGATGATCGGTAAGCTTTGTCAAATATCTATTTATAATAATGATGTAAAAAAATCAATTAGATTTTTCATTACAATTATTTAAAATTAAATTTTTTTTATTTAAAATTAAATTTTTTTTTTTCATAAATATAAAAAAATATTTTTTTTTTGAATCGAACAATACCTATGTAAATTAATCATATTCTTTTTAAGTTTGGAAGAAGCACTTTCTTCATAACATCCAATCTCAGGCCAATGAATGACTAAAGCTAAATCAGTATTCACTATCAATAAGTAAATTCCTGGACGTAATGAAGGAGTGTTTGTATTGTTCATTGATACGGAAGCATTAAGCAAATCATACCTGAAAAAAAAATATATATATATTAATTACTTATCATATCGATATAAACACAAAAAATAATGCACTCACAATTGTTGATTAATTATATCTCCATTCAATAAAAGTTTTGCGATTAAAATATGATTTCCATAACAACCAATGAGACGAAATGAAGTTGAGTTCAATTTCATATAATCAATTTCAGAAATAGATTTGAAACTTAATGGGACAATATCGTTACATAGTTTTTTTAAAGAATCCTTAGAAATAATTATTTTATCAGCTAAAAAAAAACAATATGGGACGTTTAATATAATATTTTTTTTAAATTCAATATTATAAATAAATGTAAAAAAATTTACCAAGGTGATTTAAACAATCATCTTTGCATAAGTCTAACAAAAGATATAATCGGGGAATATATTCAGATAAGTCATTACCATATCTAATTTGAGCATTTGAATCTATATTCATGATTTTATCAAATTGTGGTATTGTGGTCCAGAAAAAAAATTTTTTTTTTAATTTATAATCGGACAATTTTAACTTCGATGCAGTAACACTGCAGTGATTTTTATTTTATTTACTTAATACGGACGTAAAAAAAGCCGAAATACAGTAAAATTAACCATGATGATCTTTTTTTTTGCAAAGAATTTGTTACCACGTGATAAATATGATAAATGTCTCGCAATCTACGAGAATCATTACTTTTAGTTCAACAATTAACTAATAATCAACGTTCTAATGAAAAATATAATTGATAAATAAATACAATTATTGCAAAAAAGTTTAAATTTAATAATAATGAATTAGAATCAGCATCATTACTTTTGATAAATATGTATTCTTACGTTCTTATTTTATAAGAGGAGAGATCCAATTTGCATTATTAGGAATAAACTTTTTATACTTTTTTAACTTTAAAAAATTGATCCATTCATATTATAAGAATTACTGTTTCTATCACAATGATGTGGAAGAATTGAAAAATAGTAGATTAAAAAAGATTCTATCAAAATAATTCCAATATGTATAAAAATTATCCTTTTACAAAGATACTAAATAGTATTAAAACATCTCAGATCATGAGAGACTTAAAAACGAAAGTATGGACAGTAACTTGAGTGCAAAATTAGCTGGATTTCAAACAATAATAAAATAAAAAAAAAGGTAGTTACGCCTGACAAATTTATATTTATTTTTTTTTTTTTGAAAATTATGGATTAAATCATCGATTTTTTTTAAAAAAAAATATATGTATATATGTATAAATTCACAATTGAAAATTCATTATTAATAAGCAATATCATGAAAATTATAAAATGAATAAAAAAATGTCTTTGCCATAAATCCGACATTATAATTATTAATTAATATTCAACCAGGAATTAAAAAGATGATGTAATGCAAAGCGGATCAATCCGAAAACTTAACGGACACTAATATCAAGTTTCAGTCATTTAGTGTGATGAGATAAGCTTTATTTTGTTATATTTATATATTTTTCAATACCAAGTAATCCGATTTATGCAACGTTATTATTAGACTTAGGATATTTGATGATTGTGTTTTTTAATATATTAAGCTTATTACACTTATTTTATTGATTTTATTTGTTGTACTTAAATTTTGTAAATGTTTCTCTTATTATAGTTGTATAAATAATTAAACCAATAATCATACCAGACATGAATACAGCAGGCTATGCTCGTAATTTTTAGATTACTTTATATTATTATAAAAAAGGTACTGTTACGCGATTTCTTGCACATGTGATTTCCGATATGGTATGGTGATCCGATGAGATTCCAGTACGTTTGTGTACATGTCGATTTCCGATGTTACGTGCTGATTTACGCCGATACATAGCTGCTGATTTGTGTATGTCAGTTAACTTAATTGAAGATATTGATTTTATATGATAACTTTCTTTATTTGTATTATTTATATGTATACAATTTTATTAGAAGTTATAGTGTGGAGTTAATTCAATAGTATTAATTATCCAAATTTATCATTGTAGAGTGGCTTACAATAAAAGTTATCACAATTATAATATTACGATGAAACAATTGCAATTAGATATCAATAAATTAGATTCCGCCCTTGATGTCAGAAAAAGAGATGGCAATAAGATAAAATTAGTTATAAATATATCTTCTGCCAACTCCATGATGGGAGTAGTGACCTTTGTAGTAGTTCTTGAAAAATATTCCCCTATCACCTTTATTCGCTTTGTTGTAAACCCGAAATTCTATATCTATTTAATAAAATCGTTATACTTGGTTAGCCATACACGTTATTTCTGCATACTCACATAAGATTTGTCTTATATCCGTCGCGTATTATTATTAATCGTATTTTATAGTTGTTTACCTTGACGATTCTTAACGAACAATACCGGAAATACCAGGATAGGTAGTACCGTTGATATTCGTGTGTTTATACAATATAAGTTTTCTATAATACGTCTCTTAATTACCGTCACAACCGGTAACAGTACCCTCTAATTTAAACTTTTGTATAAGATAATAATTTGAGAACTTTCTAGAAAATTATTTTAAAATTAATTACCTATATTCTATTTTAATAGTAAGAAATTTACAGACAAAGAATAACGTGAATTTAGTAATAATAAACAAATAAATTAAAGTAAAATGTATTAAGCAATATAAAGAAATATATAAAGTATTAAAAAATATAAAATAGAAAACCACAAAAGCAATAGTAATTATGTCCACATTAACTTGACCGATCATTTGCACCAGCATTAAGTGTATAATTTTATCAGATCAATATCAGTCAATTAATAAGATAAAGGGTAATTATGATATACGTGAAAAAAGTATAAGAGTCTTTAATTTTCTATCTTTATTTTTAAAATGGACACTAAAGAGTGATATAAATCACAAAAGGAATTCTTTTATAATTATTTGTAAATTGTAATAAAAAAATGTGTCTTAATTATAAATCTCTTTATTTTTATTTTTCAAAATTAAAAATCCACATTTCCCGTCAGATAAAAAGAAAATGATATTCGTACAGTATATGGTCAAAATAAGTAGTCTGAATAGCAAGGTTGAATTCGTTCCACCGCTAGCTTGATGTTGAGGTAATATATTTAACAAATCCTTTGGATCCGTTAAATCTCGGAACAATAACGCTATCATTAAACAGAACTGATAAAACACCGTCACGCATGGCTTGCGACGCTTGATTTTGATTAGTTTTGGCGGAATTTATGTGGCCTTAAAAATTCGAATTACTTAATAAAACTGGTGAAAACAATTAAACATTTAATAAAATTATTATTATTACCGCCTGATAAACCGCCCCAGTCTTGTTATTATGGGTTTTTTATTAAATCATAGTAAACTGGGAAGTTTGGAATTGACTTTCTATCACTAGAACTCATAGATCCAATAAAAAATAATATGAAAAGCAGCTTCACGCACGTTTAGGGTGCCATACAGACTAATTAATCAAAACTATGTTAGCGATATTGAATATTTTATTATCTGTTATTAACAGATTTCATGATATATGACCAATAATTTATTTTTCTCAAATTTTTTAACGTTAAATTTAATAAATTTCAAAGTTTGCTTTTATTTATTTTTAGCAAATTTGAACTTTTTAATGTAATTAAAAAATTTTTTAAATTAAAATTATTTTCCAAAACAACATGTTTGCTTTTTTTTCTCGCTCACTATCTTCAAGATTTTCCCGAGCTAAACTTCGTTCATATGCAGAGTTTACTTGCTTTTGATGCTTTTTGACCCTAAATTCTATTAAGCATTGATCATCTTAGTTTTGATTGAAGATCACTCGACCCGATTTTTAACAAATTCAAACACTTTGGAGAGCTGATTTAGGAGGACCCAGAAATATATATAAAAAGGTCAGGTGGTGAAAACTTTTTTTGCTATGAGCTGTATACGCAGAGAACTTTTTATAAAAAATAGAATTTATTCTTATTTACCATTTTTTCAATAATATTTTTCTAAAATTTCACTAAATTTCTTTCAATTAATACTAAATATTACAATGCGGTTAACATACAGTAAATATATAAGATTAGCCAAATTTAGGCCAAAAATACGCAAACTAATTTTTTACATATAAAAATTTTGATAAAAAATACGCAATCTTGATGACCTAACTATGGATGAAAAATTCTTAGATTGTACGCAAATCAACTTTACTCTGTCTAATTTCACTATGATGGTGACGCATCTGTGTACCCTACCCCGGTTTATATTATATTTCTGGGTCCTTATTTAGGGCATATTTCTCGTAGTGAAGGTATTGATAACAAAGGTGTCCCTAAAACAATGCAAGCAAAACTTCGTGCAAATTCTTATCCGAATCTTTCGCCTAAACAGCAAAACTTAGTGGTAAATGTAACCAACAATTAAACCATTTTGATGAAGTTCTAATGACTTTTAAGTAGCACATTCAAGATCCAGAGTAATTTTATTCATTTTATTCATTTGATAATTATTTAACAAATCAGTACTTCCTAATATTCTGATTCAAAAAAAAGAATACGGATCTTCAATATTTCGAAGTTTCATAGTTGTATTAATATGAAGTCAGGCATTTGATGTGCACATCAACCAGGAAGAAGATTTATTGGTATAGAATTTTGGACTGGTATTTGTAGTTCAGAATCATATCCTGTAAAAAACTCCATTAGATAGTAAAAGTCATTTCCAAAACGAACTAGTAGCTTAATTTGAATCTTTAGAACTGGATTATGGTGCCAATTCTGAAATAAATCCCACTTTTTAATATATGCTTTTGGTGTTTTCTTTCAGGTTTTAAGACGAGATAAAAACCATTCTATAAATTGTATATAAATATCTCTTCGTTCTAAGTATTGTTCAGCACATATTACTCATAAAGTCATCTTGATCTAATAGGTATTCTTTATAACGTCTGCAAATATAGAATTCCCATTGGCTTGTCTTTACCAACCATTGTGGAGATCCCAAGCTAGATATAAAGATTTGCTGGGAGTTCTTTTTGCAAAAATCCACTAACATTCGGTAACTTTCCAAAAGCAACTTCCTCAATGCAAAATTATTCATTATAATGTGTGCAACATGAAGTCCACATGGAATTCAGAATAAATTAACACCACTCTGCTTATTAAATAAAGAGATTACACCACTAGATTTGCCACTCATATAATTTGAATTATCAGAAATACATACAAAGCATTGTTCTGAATTTACTTTAAAGTGATCAAAGATATCATAAATTGCTTGAGCAACTGATATTCCTGTACAAGTTGCTAAGTCTTTCAATATATAACACACAGTACAAATCTTGTGCTGGCCTCGTGTTGAATCATCAAGCATTATTCCAAAAGTAAAAAATTCTGAAAGAGTATTTGATTGGAATTTGCTTTCTAATTTCTTTATTTCATCAAATAATAGATTGTGATGAAATTAGAAATGGTGTACTTTCTCCAGTTAGAAAACCTAAGATTAATTGCACAGCTTGAGCAGTATTTCGAAATGACATTTTGACCAATTTGTGATACTTGCGTGGCCATATTAATAAAATTTGTTGTATAATGATGTTTATTTTTTATAATAATTGCTTGAATAATTGCTTTCAAGCTTCGAGAATCAGTTAATAAAAAGGTTTGCGGGCTGCAGCACTTACTTTTGAAATATTGCCATTTTTTACGTTTATATTGTGATAGTGTTCCTATTAGTTGGTTAACTTTATAACTTTTTTTAACATTAGAATGTTCTAATCACGTTATTTGTTTTTGAAATGCTTTAATATCCCAAATTAATGAGCATGAATCTTGACCCACTTTGTAGAGAGAAGAATTTACAAAATTCAAAGCCTTATTTTGTAAAAAAGGTGAAAGCAAATTACCTTCTCATTTGGCCCTTTAGAATATCGCATAATACTAAGTAAATGAACTGCAGATTTTAATTGATTATCTGGTAATCCTTTAATTATCTTCATTAATTTTTGACGGCGTGTATTAGTTGCTACTTTTCTGCTATTAATTTCCACTTTATCATCATTAATGTTTGTTGTATTGTCATTAATCTTCACCTCATCATCATTAATTTCCATTTTGCTGTCATTAATCTCCACTTCATCATTAATTTCATTAATCTCCATCTCATTGTCGTTAATCATCTCGTTGTTATTAATCTTTACTTTCATCATTAATCTCCATTTTGTTATTGTTATCATTATCATTAATTTTTGTTGGTTGAATGATATATTTATAAATTTTCATTTGTGTAATCACTTGATTAATGTATGAATTATTTTTTCTCATTTGGTTTGATTCACGTGACTATGCTTTTCTTTCAGAGATCTTGGCATTTTGTCTATTAAAATAATTTGACATAATTATAAATGTTTCACCACGTCATTGAACCATCAATTTACCTTCAGGTTTTTACAGCAAGTCTATAACTAGCTTAAGAACAAAGTTACGTTCAAATATTTTTATATACATATAAATTTTAGATATTTGATATTGTATAATGTAAATTCTTTCAATTGAACCATTTTTAAAAGCTTTGTAATAAAAATGAATGTAGCTATTTTGGGATAGTTCTTAAGAACATTTTCCATCTAAAAGGAGGTTGAAAAACAAACACAAGATTTGCGGACCTTTTAGAAACTTGTATTGTATTTATTATTAAAAATTATCAATAGATAGCTTTACATAGTATAAAATCTGATCATAATAAAATATTTAATATCGCTAACATAATTTTAATTAATTAGTCTGTGCGACACCCTAAGCTTCATGTACTTGGATTTTCACAATTAAAATGATGTCCATCTAAAGATATATACCCATAACCGTTTGGAGGATTTGAACTTGGATTGAGCGGAGCATGGAAAAGTTGTAATTCGCAAAATGATTTAGTTGGAGGATGATCACTTGATCCTTGAGATTTATGATGCTTTTCATCGGGGCATTCATGATCACATTTTGTAAATTCTTGTTGTTCTTGAACAGTATAAGGATCTAATATCAAGTAAATATATTAATTAATAAATTATAAATACACGTATTAAAATAATTAATAGATACTAAAAATATTTTTTAATATGCACCTTTGAAACCTGTTCGCTCCCAGAAAAGCTTGTGAGATATAAAATCTTTCGGTTTCTCGGGGTTAGGTTGTACTTTTTTTAAAATTCATTAGATCGTTAATATATAACAGATAATTAGACAGCGACATAAAAAGTGTGTTATAATTACCATTAATATGTTGTATATCTTGTCCTAGCCCTTGGTTTCCTGATTTGCAATTTTCCTCGTTTTTGCAATAATCAATATGACGATGTCTACCTAAATCTTTACAATGCTAATATAGGGAAAAGACAATTATTTTGATTAAAAAATATAAACTGAAATATAAATAAATAAAAAATTTATGTAATACTTGCCAAATTGCAGAGAACAAACGTTTCTTGATCACCAACTCTCAATCTATGGCTAATGATTAACAAATATTTTAATTAAAAAACTTGTATCATATTTGATAGATTTCCTTTAATATTAAAATTTATCATACCCTGCATATTCGAATTCATTATCTTCTCCAGTAAATTCAGTTTGAGTCATATTTCCATGTCTTGTATCATGAATTTGTGCGTGTCCATAAGGTAATGTACACTAATTTAAGAAGATTAAACAGTTAATATTGTAATCAAAATGTTAAAAAAAAAATTTTGCAAACACATACATAATATTCACAGAATTGACATTTTGCATCGCAATAATGAAATCCATTTTCCTTGTGTGTATGTTTTCCAGTGTGTGTAAATTCATTAGGAGGAATCTTTTTATTACATTTTAATCTTTCACTTAATTGAATATACTATTTACAATAGATTATACAAGAATCAATACATTTTTACATGATACATTTAATAACTTTATACGCTTTAATTTATACCTTTGTAAATGTAATAGAAGTTTCTTTGACTAAACCCTTATAAGTTTCTTCCAACTTTTTAGGTTCAGTCACTACTTGACATATACCATCATCTTCACATAATTCACGACATTGATGCTCATTGCTTTAATCAAAAAGATTTTTTTAATTAATAATATTTTAAAGATAATGAAAAAAATTATAATAATACATACCCACAAAAATGATTAACTTGTAAGTCGGAAAAAGCATGAAAATGATCATCACTTTGACATCTCTCCTTGCAATTTGGAATTGGGCATTGAATTGGACAAATTGTATTTTCACAATGATGCGAATCATGTTCTTCTTCATATGGTTTAACACATTTATTTAGACATTGGTAATCTCCTTTTTGTGTATGTGTTGATAATGAACAATCTTTTCCACAATAATGAATTGTTGATCGACATAAATGTTCCCTGTCATCATGTCCAATTTCCTTTGAACAAACTTTTTGACAATTACGCTTGTCATTAAGACTACATGGTTCACCACATAAATGGCTTATTTTATCACAAGCATGTTTTCCTTCGTGATCAGCTTTGTGACTGCATTTCGGGATTAAATTATCGTTATGGGACTTGTGATCGGTTAAACAGTCATGATTTTCTTGGTGGTCCCGATTTTTGACACATTTCAAACCACATTGATGACATGTTAATCCACACAAGGTCCAAAGGAGTGTGAGCTTGATCAATTCTTGCTCCATTTCATACTTTCCATTAACAACATTTCTATTATCTTGTGGAAATTTAGCAGTATTTTGCATATACCAATTTTGAACACGTAAAATGCGACGTTCAATAATATATTTAAAGAATTTTTCAAAGTTAGCAAACCACTCTCTATCATTCGATGATTCTTTTCGTGGTTGTACGTGATCTTCAAAATAACATCTTAAATCTTCAGAAAGTCGTTCAAAAGACTCATGTTCGTCATATAACTGGATATCAGAATCTGGTAATATTTTAGTAGATCCTTCATAGTCACTTAAAATATCAGATAACCAGAATCGCGATTCTATTGAAAAAGAATAACATATAAATAATGCAAATTTATATATTTCAACATAAGCAAATCTGTGTTACCATAAGATGTTCGTTAACAGAATCTTTCTGCTCCAAACCATATGCAACAACAGTTGGAAGTAATCTCTTTAGGGTTGCAGTACGAATCTGTATGAGGAATTCGTCTAATGAACCCAAATCGCATATCTAAAATATATTATATAGATTGAAAATTAACGCTTATATTTTTTTATTAATAATAATAATATTATTTCACTACAAAATTTACAAACCTTCAATTTAGCCATAATTACTTTTGTATATTGCAAAAAAGTCCTAGCATTTTCATATTTTGCTTCTTGCTTATCCAACTTCTTATTAACTTTTGACAAGGTTTTATACCATGCAGCATCATTTAACATCGGCCAAGGAATAATATCTAATCCTCCTTTATACATTCTTGAAATAAAGTTATCTTCTCCTTCCTAATACATAAATACAATAAAAATGAATGAGATGCTCTCCAAGAAACAATATTACTGTAGTTAATATACCTCTGAAACCAATTGACTAAATTTCATCTTGAATTCTCTAACAATGTCTTCTTTGTCGGCACTAGGAACATCTTTTATAATGATACAAAGTTTTGCCTAAATAATCAATAAAAATATTAATGAACTTAACTTTTTACGGCTTAAGTCTAAATAATATTGTACCTGAAATATTTCTGAATCTGACTCAAACAGCATCGCACCATCTTGAAATTTTCGAAACATTATCGACATGTCTCTATTTACTGCAAATTGATTCTGTTTTAAATTTTCAATTATGTTAACAAAATGCAATGATTATTATACCATAATAAACAATTATATTTAACCTTAAATAGAATAAGATTTGACACAACTGCATTAAAGAGTGTTAAAAAGAAATCTAATATGTATTTATATGTAAGAAATTATTACTATTATTATAATTATGAACATTTCAAAAAAAAATATATGTATAAATTATTACCTTCTTGCGGAGTTCTCACGAAGGATCTTAAACTCTCAAAGTCGAGTGCAACACATATATATTTCTTTGTATTTACTGAAAGATAAAAAGTTTAATTTATGCTCTCAATTAAAATATAAATACTTTTTAAATTTACCTAATGACATCCATACACCTTCGGTGCAACGCTAATAATTAAATTTGATTTAATAATTTTCAAGTGAAACATTAATCTGATAATAATTAATATTTACCATTGCAGAACCGTCAAAAGTAGTTCCGACAAGATGGTTTAGCATGAACGATTTTCCGCATGATTGCTCACCCATACTAGAAACAACTTTAACTTTTTTATCGCCAAAGTGCTTGAAAATTCCTTCATACCATCCAAAAGAAATATTCTTGACTATACCATCTACATAGAGACCATAACCATCATTTGAGGATAATCCATCTCTAAGTGGCTGAAACAAGTTATCTTTTGTTACAGCAATTTGAATAGGAATTAAACAACATAGTTGAATGATCCATTCTCCTAATTGACATTCTGGTGAAAATTTCTTCTGAAATTTTGCATTTTCGACATCAAGTTTTTGAAATGTGATGACGGATGTAGTAAATTCCTCTAATGTTGATGATGGTTTTTTTGTAGAACGCTTTAAATTCTTGAACATTTCAATAATATAATCTTCAAACCTCTTGCCATATTTTTCGATATCATTATCGAAATCTAATACTATTTTTAAACTAAGAGGACGGTTCTGTTCGGGATCAATACAACTCTCCACTGGATATCTCTCAAACATTAATCCGTAAGCATCGATAAGACCATTAAGCTTTGTCTTAGGCTCAATACGGAATTCCATCCATTTGTCAAGTCCATTTTTTTGTTTAAAATTTCCATCAATTTTTAACTCTGTATCAGAAAGAACTTCAAGAACACTATATTTTTCTCCCAAAATTACAATATATTCTCCATTTTTAACAATTTTCTCAAAGCGAGTATTCTTTCCTTCAATAATAGCATAGTTAAAGTTTCTGTGAGAGATTTTCACGAGTCCAAGCGATTGTTTTTGTACGCGGTTTTGGAAACGATATTGATTTCTCTCTACAGTAATTTTTACTATTATCGAATTTAAACATCCATTTTCTAAATCCAATGTAATCAAGTGGGTTTGTAATTTATTTATACAAGTGAATTGTAAGTATTCTAAGGATTGAAAAGTTGGCGGTAAATCGATGACTATAAACATAAGAATGGAATTAATTTAATAATTTTAAAGCATTGTATAAGTGAATATTCAAATTTAATCACAAACCTTTATTAGCTGAACCTCCAAAGTTGGTACAAAAATAAACATATGCACGGCATATCTCCTTAAAATCGCTTTCTCTATTAGTAGAATTCTGTTCATCATCGGTTAAATTGTCTTCCTCGTCGTTTTCATTCGCGTCATTAGTAGAGTTTTCAACCTTTATTTTTTCTTTTACAAACGCTACAATACAAGAACCATCTGGAGAACTTAACATTTGCTGTATTTGGTGGAAGGTTACAAACTGCCGGCCGAAATAGTTGATTTACAAGGTTGAATATACGTGCACGACCACTTTTTTCAACGAAACACAGATCTTCAGTGTCCTGAATAAACAAGAAATATTGAATATCCGGAACTGCACCACTATACCATTGTAATAACTGGATGTTTGAATTTCGCGAGTATAAATTTGCTTGACCATCATTGAAAGAAAAAATGTTTAACTAATTTAAAAAGATGTAAATAGAAATTAATTTCATGAGATTTATAATTATAAAACAATAAAACTTCAAAACTTACCACCACCCTCCTTGTGTCAAATATAGCAATTAATTCTTTTGGTTCATTCACTGCAATAAAATAATTTTCATTCGTATTTAATGTCTTAAATGGCCTATTTGAATAAGATTGTTTGAAATTTTGTGCTAGTTTCTGAGCAGTATCAAGGAATATTTCAGTTTTTGATGCTTTTTTGTTCCATAAAACAAGAAGGAATTTATGATTGTCAAATTGGAATATTTTCCTATAACAAATATGTTATTAAATTTTTCCTTTCATATTAAACTAAAATTAAAGGTAATAATCTTACCTAAAGTCATAGACTTGAGGATCAAGATGAAATGATGTACCATATTGCCCACTATAATGAGACGTTAAAGTTAGATTTGGAACGTGCTCATCTTCTTGAAGTTGGTGAGTATCTGCCTGTTCCAACGATGTTTCATAAATAGATATCTGTGTTTGATTTGGTTGTGCCATTTCAATCTCATAATTAATTATGAAATAGTTTAATGATTCTATTTTCAAATAATAAAATTTTAGAAATTATTTAACTTATTTATAAGCAAATAAATTAATTTACCTATTACATTTAACACGCTTAGCCGCATAGACCTTTGCAGTTAAATTTTGTTAGTAGTCGCTCTAATAAATTATAATTAATTAACATTTAATTAACTATTATTTACCCATTTTTATATTTACATTCCAGTTTATTACATACGTTTTCAAATTCATTTTTCTCAATTCTTTGTTTTTCTTCTACATATTCTTTCTCTAATTTACATTCTAATTGTTTGATAAATAAAGATTCTGGGAAGATTTTTCGAATTTCAACAGGAAAATCATTTTTTTTCCATTGATGGTATTCTTCAAAAAAAGTACTATTAATTTTTTCTCTAATATCATCATATCCTTCAAACAATTTAGAATTTACAAGTTTTGTAATAAATTCTGCATCTGCCATATCTTTGGTCATTTGTTTTGCTTTATTAAGTTTCGAATTATTTAAATTATAATAATCAAACAAGTCGCAAGCACTTGATGAATTTTGAAAAGCTAACCGTTGAGTATATTTTTCCATTAATTTATGTAAATCAGATTCTTTATCAATAAATATATCATAAAAGGTTTCGCTTATAGATTTTGTCAACCCATCATTATTTTCTTTTACTTTACTGGTTTTTTCCAATGTATTCATATTCTCAACAACAATACATGCTAAATTATATCTTTTTTTCATTCTTCTTCCAATTTTTTGAATTAATTTTAACTTTTTCTTCAATTAGAGTTTCTACCCCAGGATATTTTGTTTGAATTCTGTTTAAATCTATATATAATTAAATTTCAACATTAGAAAATACATGTTAATTTTCTTTATTGAAAATAATTCACTTAAATAATATATTTACCTGTATCACTTATATTTATCCGCGATAAAGAAATATCAAAATGACTATGGAAAAATCAATTATATAAATAGATGAAATATAAAAGTGATTAAATGATATCATTTGATATACTGTACCTATAAAAAGAATGTAATTTCATCAATGCTATTTGTTTCATGATTTCAATATCCTCAACAATAGCACTTTTTTTTTGATATTTCTTTTTTTCATGTTGCACTTTAGCGGTGGCTAATGCTTCATGCAATGGACTAAAAAAAAATTCACCTTCAACTTCCAATCCATATTTGACAAATAATTCCAATTCATACATATTCATTTTATGACGATCAAAATGTAAATAATGATCTTTGAGTTTATTTTTGAGATCAATTGGAAATTGAGTTATAGAAACAGGTGAAGTGACTTTATGTGTATGTGAAACTGTATCTATCAATTGTCGAGTAATGAATGATTGACGTGTAGTAGACCCAACAACTAAAATAAAGTAAATTTTTTTAAATGATAATATCTCAATTATAGTTGCCGTCGAAATTGGTATTACGATGCGACACAGCATTAACCATGATGATGTGAAATAATTTAAACGCTGACCACCTTTATTATTACCGTAATCACGAATTTCAACGTCAAAATATTTTCAGCTTAAATAGAAATTTTGTTATACCTATTGGAGATAATGAAACATCTTTCATTTGATTATTAATTTCAACTTTAATATGGTGAGGTAAATTGACCTTCATAGTAAAAAGTCTTTAATAATTGACATAAGTTTTATATCAATACGTAAAATTGAAATGTTTATACCTCAAATCCAGGATAAATTTTGAAATCATCTTGTTCTTCCTGACTTTTTTTAACTTCAAAATCATCATCATCTGAATCAATATCAGAACTTTTTTTAACTTCAAAATCATCATCATCAAAATCATCATCATCTGAATCAATATCAGAATTCCAATCAAAACTTTCCAAATCTTTATCGCTCATAAAACAAAGCTGATGATCAGTAAGCTTTGTTAAATATCTGTAAATTAATTATATCAGCTGAGTTACTTAACAAGACTCCTATTAAAATAGACACATTACCTATGCATATTTATTTTACGTTTAGAAGAAGCATTTTTCTCATAACATCCTATTTCAGGCCAATGAATAATTAAGCCTAAACCTGGATTAACTAATAGTAAGTAAATACCAGGACGTAAATAAGATTTGCCCATGGAAGGTTGTGAGACAACAAGCAAATCATATCTATTAAAATAGAAACAATTAATTACAACAATACAACCAATGAAAAGAAACTACATTTTATAAATTCACATACATTTTTTTGTTTATAATGTTTTTATTTAACAAAAGCTTTGCAATTAAGGTATGATTTCCGTAACATCCGATAAGGCGAAGTGAAATTGAATTCAATTTCGTAAAATTAATATCAGAAATAGACTTGAAACTTAATGGGACCATATTATTGCATAGCTTCTTTAAAGATTCCATAGAAATAATTGTTTTGTCCACTATACATGTTATTTATTATACAGTATATATATCTTAATTAAAATTCATTAATTTGTTTAAGAGTCAATTAATATGTATTATAAAGATAATATACCAAGGCCATCTTTACAAAAGTCTACCAAACGATACAACCCAGGAATATATTCACATAGGTCTTCACCATAATCAATTTGGTTATTCGAATAAAATATGTCTGCATTCATCATTTTGTTGAGAAAACAAAAAAAAAATATTTTTTCGGCTTTTAATGAACTTAATTAACCGGTTATCAACCGGTTTAAACCCGTTTGTAACGCAGTAAAATCTCTACGAGAACCGTTGAAGATAAAAAAAAAGAAAAAATTATATATTTAACCGTCTATTACTCCGCTCTATAATATAAATCCTCAAAAATATTTCTAGGAAAAAAACCAGATAGTATTAAATCGTTACATTCAATTACGAATAAATCTCAAATGGTTTTGGTAATTTATTAAAAGTAATACTCTTATCACGATTATCTGGTTAATATTGCACGATTTTCAAATTTTAATATAATATTCACATAGATGATATATGGTAATTAAATCATATCCGCCGATCCGTGGAATTAGCCAAAATTAAGATTTTTATAAAAATTTATTCGTTTAACAAGAATTGTGTTCCACAAACCTAAATTAAATATGTGTTACATGTTCAGATGATCCGAA